>CAUYQU010037757.1:0-19501 GCA_963574635.1 Cheracebus regulus
CCTATGCCTATGTCCTGAATGGTATTGCCTAGGTTTTCTTCTAGGGTTTTTATGGTGTTAGGTCTTATGTTTAAATATTTAATCCATCTGGAGTTAATTTTTGCATAAGGTGTAAGGAAGGGGTCCAGATTTGTGCTGGAAACCCCCGGTGCTGGCTGAAACGGCCACCAGTGTTGTACTGGAAACCCATGGTGCTTGTCACCCCGTGGGATCTCCTGGTCTGTGGGCTGTAAAGACCCTGGGAGAAGCACAGTATCTGAACCAGAGTGCTGGAATGGCCGGAAAAGTCCCCGGTGGCCTCCGTTGGGTTGGGGGGGGGGGGTCTTCTGGCTCGTTGCACTTCCTGGGTGAGGCAGCACCCCACCCTGCCTTGATTTGCCCTCTTTGGGCTACACCCACTCTCCAGCCAGTCCCATTGAGATGAACCTGGTACCTCAGTTGGAGACGTGGAGATCATTCGCCTTCTGCATTGCTGTCACTGCGAAATGCGCTCCAGAGTGACTCCTATTTGGCCGTCGTGGCGGAAGTCCCTGAAATCTTTTTTTTTTTTTTTTTTTTTTAATATTTCAAGTTCAAGTTGAGAACTTGAAATTTGTGTGTATGTCTGTGTGTGTGTGTGTGTGTGTGTACATTTGAGCATGACTGTGTATTGAATGTTATTTTTGTATGCGGGTAAGAGACCTCCCTCTACTGGGCAGACACACAACTGCTGCCCATAC
This sequence comes from Cheracebus regulus, assembly GCA_963574635.1. NCBI lineage: Eukaryota > Metazoa > Chordata > Mammalia > Primates > Pitheciidae > Cheracebus > Cheracebus regulus. Next base: position 720 of record CAUYQU010037757.1, read on the forward strand.
TTAGAATGAAGAAACCTAGTTTTTACATTCTATATTGAGAAAAGATAATTTACATCTTCAGTTATTTAGGTGGCTTTATAATACAGTTTATCTTGCCCTAGAATGTTTTGTCACAAAGTCTCTGCCTCTTCTCTGTTTTCCTTCATCTTTTGACAAAGCATAAGTGTTGCCATGACACATCATGTTAATAACCAACACAACACCAGGCCATTGTCAGCTTTTTCATTACATTGATGTGAAAAACTGGTGCAAAGCCAGCAGGCGAGGCTATAGTGCCCTTAACTTGGTCACCTAATGGAGAAGTTTATTCTAAAGCCAATTCAATGGTAGTTCAGGCTATGCATGTGTTCCACATAGATAGGTGCTAATTTCTATGGCTTCCTAATGCAGGGTTGCCATCTAATGCCTTGTCTGAGAAATTCTGTAGCCTTTCTACCTTTCTATAGCTTGCTTTCCTTTCCCCTATTTTTTCATCCATAAATCAGATGTCAGCCATATAGGGGAAACGAATGTTCATGGGTTGAAAGATAGGAAAAAGCAGGGTATATTATGACCATTTTCTATTCAGAGTAACTGGAATAATGGGATGCAGTAGAAACTGTGCTGCAGAGGTGAGCTGGGTACAAACTGAATACATTTTATGCTGTGTCTAGACTTTATCCTGACATAAAGGGTCATAATCTTAAAAGCCTCCAGGGAACAGGTAGATCTGTACGTGGGAAGCTGGTGGGAACAGAAGAGAAGTTGACCCACTTAAAGGAGGCAACCACAGTTTTTACTCAGCCAATGGTTGCCATGTATGAATGCTTTTTTTCCCACAAGTAAATCTCTACTTTTAGATTTTGGCAATAAATTTTTAAATCCCTCAGTTTAAGCTACCTTGTGAGACAAGTTGTTAGTAAGCTATTGGAATAGACATGTGATGAGGGGTTAAACTAGGGTTTGGTCAATGAAAACGAATAATTTATGCTGTTTTATCCCTGGAGTCATGATTACCTGATTAGTTTCTTTTATAGAAAATTTTCAGAATGATAAAGGGTTGAGTTTGTAGCCTGGCAAAAGACCCTTCAGCCTTTCCTCAGTATGTCATGCTTAAGCCTTAGATGTAAATCTAGTGCTTATGGCAGATTTATTTTTTTGTCTGACTCTGGTCCAGTGACAACTCACAGTAGATATTTAGTACATGTTTATTGAAAAAAATTAATAAACATTAATTTACTAGTAAACAAGAATGTTTTACTTTTTCTCACAAAATATATCACCTCTTCGAGAAAATTCTAGGCCCTACCAAATTGTTGACAGATGGCTTTATTACAGGGCTATAAAATATAAACAAGTCAGCTCATGGTTGATCTAATTATATACCAAGGCAGGATACTGAAGCCTGTTGTTTTTATGTGACTGGAAGGAGTAGATCCTGAGAAGAATTCCCAGCATGGGCTACCTCTGCAAGCCCTTAAGGAATAGAATCCTAGTATTAGGGTACTAAATAACAGAGTACTTAGTACTAAAAGTACAAAATAGGGCAAAGCTTGCAGGGAAGGTAAGAGAGATTTTCCTTCAGAAAAGGAGGTTCCATTGCTAGAACAGAGCTACTTGCAGGGATCCTTTCTTCAATCACCCATTTAACATTCATTAGTGAAGAAACTACTCCCTATTAGGCTCTAAGGATATAGCAGTGGTCAAGACATTGCCCTAGCCCTTGTAAGCAGATAGTCAACAACAGATGCCAGAGAGACAGATGCCATGGAAAGGAAGGTGCAGGGTACCTTGGAACTCTTAGAGGAACATCTAAACCAACCTGATGAGATGGAGGTCCCTGAAGGTGTTTTGTGAAAACAATGCCTGTGGTGAGAATTATAGGATGAGTGGTAGTAATTCCAGGGAAATACTTTTTTTGGAGGGTGAAGTGGACCAAGAAGAAGGAAGAGTATACTCAAAGCCCAGGAGGCAAGAGTGAGCTTAGTGTGTCCCCAGAAGGGAAGGACATTTATTCTAGCTGAAGTTTAGAGTTTAAAAGGAAAGTAGTAATATCTGAGTCTGGAGCCATAATTAGAGGATAAATCCTGCAGGGCTTTGTAAACCATGTTAAGAACTTTGGATTTCATTATAAGAACAAAGAGAAATTTTAATCAAGAAGCTCATCAAGGGACTCACTGGATCACACTTAACATTTTAGAAAGGTTGCTTTGTGATAATGAGAATATTTCAATTGGAAAAAGCTTGAAGCAGAGAGATCAATTAGGAGCTTATTGCAGTATTCCAGGAGAGAGTTGACAGTGGCTGGAAATAGGAGAGTGGCAGTGTGCTAAAGAGAACTACATAGATGTGAAGGGTTCTTAAGAGTCCACATCCCGTCTTGCTTACACACAGCCCTCAGGAATTGATTAGATGCTGCAGTGGCAGTGGTGGATCAAGAGGAAATCAGGTATGAAGCTTACATGTGAGCGACACTGAGACCCTAGAGATAAGAAATACATAAGGAGATGTGGGAGATGGTTTTGGATGTTGAGTTTATATATTTTTGTTACTTCTAAATGGAAGTATCCAATATGCAGTCTATCTTAAATTAGGAGAGCAATCTGTCCTAGAGATACAGATATTGGAGACATCAGTATTTTGATGATAATTGAACCTATATAAGTGGATAGACAAAGTATTTGAGCAGATGCTCTCTCTTCTATAGATTACCTATCAAGGTAGACAGGTAGTAAAAATGTGGGGTAACGTGAAGGACATAAAATACATACCTTTCTGTAAAATGATGAAACATTTTGTTAAAATATAAATATATACACATTAAATCTTTAATATAAAAATATGGTTTTTACAACTTAGGTCCTGTGACTGGAGTTCTACATGGTCGTTATTGCTTAGGTCATACTTAGAATGCATTATCTGTCATTTCCAGTTTTTATTTCTATAAAGTAGAATGAGAAACAAAAGTTGTTTGCAAAAAAAAAATCTGAATACATATTCCATCTAGATGTTTGCTTATCCTTTTGGTCACCTAAAGCTGTCTCACTCAACCTAATTCATTTTTTAAAAGTAATTTGTCTTTATTAAGGCTTTCTAAAACACTCAACTATTTTTTTTCTTGCAATTGCATTTTTTCAGATTGTGGAATATTTAAATACAGTGCACATAAAATAACAGTAGAGTTGAATGAGAAACAAATATTCTTGGTAATTAAGTATACAACTCAACTGGTGGATGCCAAGGGCCAGGGTGTTCTATAGAGTAAAGAAACAGCTGCAGCAGGGGTCAGGATTATTACAGAGATGGTAAAAGTACTGGCTTAGCTGCTGATTAGCTGAGGCTGTTTAAAAGAACTCCCACTATAAAGTAAATTTTATGAATATATATGTAATGATATTTCCTTTTAAATCCTAAATTCTGTTTTGCAAAATCAAGCTTTAAAATAAGACATACTTACTTCTCAGTTTATCAGAATTGCTGTTCTTTTCTTTTTACTTATTCCAGGGGCAATAAGGCATGTATAAGCCTATTTTTCTCATTTTTCAAATGAAAAATAGAATTATATCAAAATGGGACTCTTAATGTTACAGCAAGCCTTTGTGACTGAGAGCAAATCTCATTCCCTAGATGTGGGGATGAGGTGTTAGAATTGGTCCCCCATGAGTCTATGCCCAAACCAGCTACATCATCTGACCAGGAGGGCAGAGTCGTGTGAGAATAGGGCAGCTGCTACTGAAACCACAAGAATGAAGAAAGAAAAGAGTTTGAGATGGAAAAACAATGTATTTCTTACTTACTGTCCCATGAACCTGCTCCTCATCAAACCTCTTCCCAGACCAACGAGTCTAAAAGGTGTGGTTTCCCCGCTGAATTCATAAACTCTTAAAGCTGTGCTGGAAACTGGATTTTGTAGGAGCAATTGCACCTCTTCATTTGTCTGAGTGGTAACTGGCAAGGGGTAGTGATTGCCTGTGGGAAAGGGGGCCGGTCCATTTGCCTTTGCTGAACTGGCCTTGCTCCCTCAGACTTGCTTGGGTGTCCTTAGCAATGACTTGGATTCAAACAGAAAAATCTAAGAGGTACTTCAAGCCTAATCTGGGGCAGACACTTTGCTAGCAAGCCATGTTCTGATCTCTCATTTGTCTTTTCTTTCCTTGAAAGAGAAAAGGCTTATTTTTCTTGCTTTCTCACCTGTTTGTTTGTTTTCCCATCTAAGATACCTTTGTAATCAGTGATATATTGCCTTCACAGTGCATTCATTCTAACCATTGCACAATAATGGCTGTGATTGACTAAGGATAGAAGCCAGGCTTCTACTCAGCTTTATCTGCCACCCAGATATTACATGCGTCAAACAGAGCTGCCTCTGCTGAAATCTCTAAAGCTAACAGAACAGAAAACAAAAAGCAAAACCATTGTTGATCTCATCCTCGGAGGTGCCTTGGCCTTTGTTCTTGGGGAAGGGGGAAGATGAGGGAAAAGCACAACCTCAGGCATGAGTGGAGCAGGTGGGACTCAGAGCCTCCTAGCTCTTTCCCAGGCAGTGCTCCAGTGATCTCCACCATATACGGGCCTCCACTGAGATTTTATTTGAAGAAACAATTCCAATGCTGAAAAGAAAAAAATCCTACAATCACTGCCCTGGTCAAACATAGAGATATAAAATTTTTACCCCCTTATACATGCCAGTGGTTAGTCTTACTCCTGTTTTATCTGTTTTGTTTTTATTTTGAGAACTTTTCTTATTTGAAAGTTATTGATCCAGGATATGCCTTCTACATAATCAAGTTTTCTCTTTTTAGTGTATTCAGGGAGAATTTTTAAAATTTTTAAGTTTTTAAAAACTTAAATAATTGATGTTCCTTGCAGAAAAAATTATAAAATGCATAAAAAAGAGGTAACTAAAAATCAACCTACAATTCTACCTCCAGAGACAAATATTTTTAATTCAACACTGTATCCTATTGTTGTCCCTACAATATATACGGAACATTTATCCACTTTATTCTTTTCTACTTCCTCTAACTTAGTAAGTCTCTAAACTGGTCTCCCTTTTCCACTCTTGTCCTTTGCCAGCCTGTTTGCCTTCCAGTAGCTAGAATAATCTGTGAAAAATAGAAGTTTACTTAATCACTTCCCTGGTTAGAATCTCTCAATGTCTCAAATGGGCAAGTAAAACACCCTTTCTATCAGACACAGGGGCTGCTTGCTCTGGCCCTGGGAACTTCTTTTGCCATGTGTTTACCATCTAGGTTCTCTATGAGGCTACATCAGCCCCCAGGGGTTCCTTCTATATAACACATCTGAGAAATTCCTCCAGGTGTCTAGCATGTGTTGGTACTCAACCCTGGGTTCCAGTGTTAATACAGATAATTTCCTCTTTGGTTATTTCAGTATGTGTGTGAGAAACTAGAGAAACTAGGTACATAGAAACATGTTGCCATTTTTCTCTTTAACGAAAAGCTCCTTCCCACTCAATAGTCAGCTGTGCTGTTTGTACAGTGCCGGCTGTATCTCTAAGACGTGGTGGTGATGGTTTAGAATAAACAGATTTGGTCACATCTGGTGCCTCCTAGTCAGGAAGGGCTGCCTTTAACAGTTGCAGAGCAGGCTGGGTGTGGTGGCTCATGCCTGCAATCTTAGCACTTTGGGAGGCCGAAGTGGTTGGTCATGAGGTCAGGAGATCGAGACCATTCTGGCCAACATGGTGAAACCCCCTTTGTACTAAAATACCAAAAATTAGCCAGGTGTGGTGGCATGTGCCTGTAATCCCAGCTACTTGGGAGGCTGAGGCAGGGGAATTGCTTGAACCTGGGAGGTAGAGGGTGTAATGAGCCGAGATTGCGCCATTGCACTCCAGCCTGGTGACAGACAGACTCTGTCTAAAAAAAAACAAAAACAAAAACAAAAAAAAAACTCACCCAAATAAAAGAATTGCAGAGCAAGACTCTCTCTCTCCCCGCCCCCCACCCTCTCTCTCTCTCTATATATAAATATGTTTCAGGTGTTTAAGCCATCCACTGTATGGTATTTTGTTATGGCAGGCTGAGATGACTAAGATATTGGCCCAGCTTTAATTCTTAAAATACTGAGATCCTCTCATCCTTGACACAATTTCCACGTCAGGTCACTTGATGAAGCAGAGGATCTCAGAGAGACCTACCTTGTCATGATCATCAGTCACATCAGAAAAGTCTATTGTGTACCTCTCCACACACTCACACAAAAAAGTTGAAGTTATCTAAAACAACGATGAAAACCAAAACAAAACAACAAAAAATAAACTCCTTAAACAGAGTACCCCCAAGCAGTTCAAACCAGAAAACAAAGCACAACACCAACAAAAAAAGAAAGGAAAGAAGAAATCAAGGAGGGAGGAGAGGTAAGAGGATAAAGAAGGGAAAGAGATGGAAAGGGAGGGAAATGGAGAAGGGAGGTGGAGGCAGGTTGTAGCATAAATTCCCTGGCTTCAATCTCTCATTTGGGTGCGAATGAGATTTTCATAGTAAAATGGATATCTATGGCTTGGGCCCTGGTGGGAGACTTTACAATAGAAAATTAAGGAACCTAGCCAGACCTTAAGCTTCTTCCTTTTCTAACTGCTCTATAAGTTCATGGTTCTAATCTACCTGACAATACTAAACAAATTCTTTAATAAATAACTTGTCTTGGGGTCAAGTTCCCCTCATACTTCATATGCATAATTTTTGCATGAATATGTAGAAGTCAGAACATTTGTGTAGCAATATATAGTTACAACTAATTTTTAAGTACATTATCCCATCTAATTCCAATGTTTCTACTCAAATCCAAGCTAGCCCCATCTCGGGAAACTTGTCTTGGGGATCTAATCCCAACATTTCAACACTTTGCATTGAAATGCTGGAGCGAGTCATCTTTGAGCTTTACTTTCCCTTCTGTGCTGCAAGACCCCATTCTCCTCAGCCTGTCCTGTGATCTTTATCTGACAAGCTGCTCACTCAACGTGGGCACAGTGGGTGCTAAATAAGTATTTGTTGAATGAATGAGTGAATGAATACATCTACATTTAAATCAATAGTTTAATGCATTTTTTTCCTGTTTGTGTTCTCTTTGTGACTTCTCCCATAGTTTCATTCTCTTTGTCCATATGTCCTCATATCCTGCTTGTTTATGTTCAAACTGCAGCAGGCAATGAATTGCCCACTGAACATGGAAAACATCTTCCCTCTTTCGAATTTGTATTCAAGCTCTTCTCCCTGCCTGGAAAGCCTTCTTTCCTCACACCTTTGTCTAACAAATGAACTCCACTCATTTATCATCGCCAGTCTAAATACTATGTCTACGCTGTAGATTTCCTGGAACTTCAGATCCATTGAATGAGAATCTCTGAGACAGAGCCTGGAGATCTTTATTTTTATTTAACAAGGACCTCAGTTGCATTCTTCTGCATTCCTTTGGGTGGCTTTGGGAAATCGTTGCTTAGACTACATTGGTTCTTAAATGAAGGAATGCATTTTACTCAGCATTGCATCCTAAGCCTACACAGTGTTTGTCTATAAGAGGCATTCAATACATGCTTATTGGCCCAACTGGATTGATTGTAACTTCATGCCTGCATCTCTCAAATTCTTGGATTTACAACGGAAAAGGCAGTATATAAAAGAGAAAAGAATGCTAATAGAGGAATTTTTACGATCAGTTCAAGAGATGTTTGAGGGCTGAGCAAATTTCCTAATGATTGTGTATAAAAGGCTAAATAAGGCTCTTTCCTAAAGAAAGAAGTCTCTCCTAAACTTACTGGAAGCTTACACCCTGACTTTGATTGCAGGTTATATGAACTGGCTAGGAGACTCATGTCTGTGCACTGAAGTTCTTCACATCCATTTGTGTTGCTTACCAGGATACTGAGTCCCACTAAGTGTTAAATTGATCGCTGGAGGGAACAATGACTATTGCTGCTGATCAGGTTATAAAAAACATCAGGGCATCTGAAGGCAAGTTATCTCTTGCCACACTTCAGAGAACTTAAACTAAAAGCTTTCAGGAGTTCTTCATCTTGGTTTCTGTTCAAAAGCAACTAAGTTTCATGATCAATAGAAAGAATTTATTTCTCTAACAAAATGAAACAATACAAGAGAAAGGTTGAGAGTATTGGCAACTTCTAAGACCTCCTTATCAGAATAGCTCCAAAGCACTTTAAGAATATTAGCTATTAAGACCATAAATATCTGTCAAATCTTTATATCATATTAGGTTACTATTCAATTGCTTATCTTGGGCAACATTGACGTGCTGTTGCATCACATGTTGTCAATACGATAAAGTTTCTTAAAGACAGAATATATGTCTCATTCCCATTTATATCTATCTTATTGCTTTGTGCAGTGTAGGTAACTGACAAACATTGTACTTGTTAATATAATATCCTTTGCTTTTATTTTTATTTTGATGTTTTAATTATAAATGTAATACAAACTTTAAAAAAAACCCCAAATATATATGAATATATCAAGTAAAAAGTTAAGATACATAAGAAAGAGGGAAGGCTAGAATGACCCCTAGGGTGGTGGTTTAAATAGAAGGTATTGAATTCATGAGGTAGGAACTCATGGCTTTTAAGTACTTATCCAGAGAGCTAGACATAGAAATTAACATAGAAGTGTGTACACATGGGTGTATACGTACATATATACATGTATGTTATATACATCTATATTATGCATATGTATAATATACATAGATATATTTCCTAGTTCTGACCTTGGAGAGGTCTAGAAACTATGATATCCTAGTAGCGATGAACACACCAAACACACAGGGCTTGATTTCTAAACATTCTCTAATAAAAGGATCAAGGGCTCCTTGGAGAAACAGTTGATTGCAAGGCTGGGGAAGGTGAAAAGGCAAGATTCCTTTGGAATACCTTGTGGGCCATAAAGACGTACTTAAAAAAGAATGAAGCCACATCAAAAGAGCAGAAACCAGCCTGAAAGAGCTCCCAGTGACCATAGTTTTTTTTTTTTTTTTAAAAAAAGAGCAATTAAATAAATAATAATAGTAATACTGGTTTATTAAACTCACAGAATAAGAAATTATGAATCCTCACTGACATTGTTTAGTAAATTAATAAGTGGGCAAGAAAGGAACAGCTTTTTCTTAATTCCAATTAATATATGTAGAAGAAGCAATGAGGGAAATATAAAAACTACTACTAAAACATCACAATAATAATTGTTATTGGCAAGATACACAAATTGCACAATCTTAAAGTACAATACAATAATTGCACAATCTTAAAGTACATGTTTATTATAAAAAAATAAAAAGTAATTTTGCGAGATCAAAACTCTGCAGACACTACCTTAATCAAGTAAGCAGGTTAGCATTGCCAGTAGTTAGACTTATTAATGTCATATTTCCTCTTATATAATGCACTGAGAAGAGCATATCACCTCTGTGGTACTCTTGCCAAATGTTGCATTTCTGGGATTGGATCATGGAGACAGATTTCCCCCATGATGTTCTCATGATAGTGAGTTTTCATGAGCTCTGATGGTTTAAAAGTGTGTGGCACCTCCTCCCTCACTTGCTCTCTCTTGTCTTCCACCAAGTAAGATGTACCTTGCTCCCCCTTCACCTTCTGCCATTATTGTAAGTTTCCCGAGGTCTCCAAAGCCATGCTTAACTGTGAGCCACTTAAATCTCTTTTCTTTATAAATTACCCAGTCTCAGGTAATTCTTTATAGCACTGTGAAAACGGCCTAATACAGTCATGATGAATAATTCTTTTCATATATTTTTAAATCCAATTTGCCTAAAAGTTTGCTTAAAAATTTTCACCTAAATTCTTGAGGGAATATCACTAAAGGCAAGCTACTTGCCTTTAAATACAAATAGCATTTCCTACTATCAATTTTTCAGAATAAAATATTTTGCCTACCCTTATATAATTCTTTTTGGACTTAATTAGTTAAGAACTTTTATGGGAACTAAGAATTCTGTTTCTTGAGAGGTCTCCCCAATATTTCAACATCTATCAAATTCAGAATTTTCAAGAACAGTACACTCTAGATAGGGTCATCTGAAGGGAATTTTTTATTCTGTTTGAGAATATCCATCAAGAATATAGGTGAAAAATTCGCTTTCCTTGTAGTATATTTTTCTGGTTTTGTATCAGGGTAATGCTGGCCTCAAAGAATAAGTAGGAAAATATTTCCTAATCTTCAACATCCTAGAAAAAGACTGCATAGAATTGATGCCATCTCTTCCATAAATGTTTGGTAATATACCCCTGGAAGCCAGCTACATCATATTTTTTTTAGAGAAGAGTTTTTTCTTTTAAGTTGATGCATAATAACTGTACGTATTTATGGGGCACAGAGTGATGTCTTAGTACATGCATACAATGTATAATATATAAGAAGGCTTTTAATTTAACAGAAAAATAGTTTCTTACATTTGTTCACATACTTGACATTTCTAGTGGATATTTATCAGTTCTGAGGTTCTTGACTATTTTCAAATAATCTGAGTTTCCAGTTTCTATAATTTTCCTTCAACCTGAAGAATTTTCTTGGGCACTTACTGTACTTCAGCATAGCTGGCAACAGATTCTTTCAGTTTTCTTTTATCTTGACTCATATTTCTTTTGCCCTCATTGTTGAAGAACTTTTTCTGAATATAGATTTCTGGGTTGACAGTTGTTATTGTTTTTAAAATTTATTTTAGCACTTTCAAGTTGTTCCAGTATCATCTGTCTTTTCTTCTGGCAAGTGAGTGGTTTCAAATTATTACTCCCTTGGATGTAATGTGTCACTTTTCTCTAGCTGCTTTCAAATTTTTCTGGTTTTGATTTTTATTAGTTTGACTATAATGTAGCTAGCGAGAAGTATTAAGTTTTTTGGCATTTATTCTCCTTGTATTTTACTGAGCTTTTTGAATCTGTAAATGTATAATCTTTCCCAAATTGGGGAAAAATTTTACCACTATTTATTCAAATATTTTTCTCTCCAAATTTCTCCCTTCTCTTATGAGAATTCAACTACACATGAGTTGAACCATTTTATATTACCCATTTAAAAATAGTTTTCTTCTTTGTTTTCCAAATTAGATAATTTTGACTTATTTATCTTCAAGTTCACTGACTCCTTCCTTTGTCATTTCCTTTTGGTTATAAAGCCTACCAAGTAGATTTTTAAGTTTTAGATATAACATTTTTAGTTCTAGAATTTTCATTTGGTTTTTATTTTTATCATTTTTGTTTCGTTTTGTTTTGTATTTGAAAAAGGGTCTTGCTCTGTCATCCAGACTGGAGCACAGTGGCATGATTTTGGCTCACTGCAACCTCTGCCTCCCGAGTTCAAGCAATTCTCATGCCTCAGCCTCCCAAGTAGCTGAGATTACTGGTGCACGCTACCACACCTGGCTAATTTTTGTATTTTTTGGTAAAGAAGGGGTTTCACCATGTTGGCCAGGTTGGTCTTGAACTCCTGACCTCAAGTGATCTGCCTGCCTCAGCCTCCCAAAGTGCTGGGATTACAGGTGTACCACCTTGTTTTTATCAATTTTATTGAAGCAGTCTTCCTTTGATTGCCATTTATCTTTAGAATAAGTCACTTTTGTTTTTGACTCTTCATATGTTGAAGAAATTTAGATTATATAATGAATATTGTGACTGTTATATTGTTGATTCTATTCCATGTCTCCAAAAATGCTAATTTTCTCTTGTTTTATCAAGTGGTTAACTTGCTTGAATTTACACTGCAAACTCAGTCTCTTGGTAATAGCTCAAACATAAGTCCAGTTCTTTCATTTTTAGCTATAATTCTTGTGCCTTGTCTGTACTTATATGGTTCAGGGTTTATTTAGAGATTTGGGCAGATTTTAGACATAGATGGTGTCCTTTTTACTTTAGCTCTCTCCTTTCTGAGATTTCTGCCTTCTCATTTTCTACAGGTGTGGTTCTTCAGACTAGGACTGCAATTTTCTATCAAAGTGTTAGCCTTTCCTTGTGGTCATCTTCAGACTAAAAAGCTGTAAAGACAGAAAACACACAATGTTTGTTCTTCTAAATTTTGATTCTCTTCAAGAATATTCCTACTTTTAGTCACTCTTCAATGCCTTCAGTAGTTGTTATTTATAGTTAGCTGATATCTGAGGAAGTACTGGCCTGATAGAGGCATTCTTTGATATACCATAAGCAGAATCTTAAATTTCTTTTTGTTTGTTTGTTTGTTTGAGACAGAGTCTCACTCTGTCACCCAGTTCTTTAGGAGGCTGAGGAGGGCGGATCATCTGAGGTCAGGAGTTCGAGACACTGAGTCAGGCCACCCAGCCAGGCTGCTCCCACAATCCTCACCTACAGAAACTGTAGTAAGCCCCTAAATTCTAGGGGCAATTTGTTTCAAAATAGCAAACTAATACAACTGATATGCATAAAGAGGCTGTGTATTATCCTACTTACCTCATTCCTATATATCATTTCATAGAGAAGGCAGAAGGATAGTGGGTTTAAACTGAGAATTATTCACTCAACTCTGCTTACCATGCACCAAATACATCGAGCTAACCTGGTGCTCAGATTCTGCTTGCCAGCATCATCAGGTTTATGCATCAATAAGCATGCATGGGCTGAGGAAAGTGCCAGACCTCCCACCCCCTCAACCCTCCACATCTCTCTAACATAAAATCTTGCTTTGCACATGCACATTTTACAGACATGGCTGAGAAATGCACTAAAAATTGTGCTCTCTATACTAACACACTCATCATAAATAGAGGATTACTCATTTTTTTTCTTCTAGGTATTATGGTCACATGCTGCTTATAGATTTGGTTTAGGTAAGTCAAAAAAAGTTGGTAAAGTGCCAGTGGAAAGATATTTTAATTTTTTCATTGTTGGCCAGTGACTTGCACAAACTTCTCTGAAAAGGAGGCAAAATGACTTGAGTTATTAGTATGTTTTAAAGAGCCAATGAAAAAGTATTTTCATAGTCATGAAACTTTTACACTGATTAGCATACCATTCATAAAAATTAGCTACCAGTGCAAATACACACACACACAGACACACACAGACACACACACATACACACACACACACACACACACACACCTCTTAACTTAGAATGAAATACATAGAATTTTCCTGCCATAGTTCTCTGCCTTCTTCTTCCCTCAGAAATATGCCTTTCGTTTTCGTGCTCTCTATTATCCAAAACCTGAGTTTTGGGGAAAAGGTAGACATCATTTCCAATACTTAGTGAATTTGGACATTATGTGGTCAAAGGAGCAACCATAGGAATTTAGGAACTGGAATGGAACTGAAGTCAATGTGAGACTTAGAGGATAAAGGGAAAGGCTGGGCACAGCACATGAGAGCTGGAATGAGAATGGAGACAAGAATGACAGGGTCCAGGAGTGAAACTTGAGATGCTATGTTTCCATAGTTACATCTCTTAAATGAGGCATTCTGGCTCTCCCTCTCCTCCCACATATACACACAAATCTTTTGATGCTTCTACCAAAGTTATTTACCAGAATGTTTTGGTAAATAACTTTGCCTGTTTCTCTGCCTCTCTATCTTAATTCATCTTTGAGTCTGTAAGGCCTGGAATACTGGCTTGAATGTAGGAAAAAAGCATAAAAGGTTTTGGTTGAATGAGAGACTGAGTAATGATTGAGATGGATAGAGTATGGAAGTGATTATAATCTAGATACTTAGGTGAGATTAGATTACATGTATCTTAACATTCAAAATGTTATTTTATTGGGTAACTATGATTGTCAGGGGCTAAAGAAAGTCTAGTTCAGAGTCTAAAGGTAATAAAAACACTGGCAACAGCTGGAATAGGCACCAAAATAAACCTGAATCAAGGACTTAATAGAAATCTGAGGATAATAATTAGATCATTTGACTTAACAGAAATCTGAGGACAAAATTAGATCATTTTCACCTCAGTGATGAAACGAGGATTCGAACAAGATATTTGATATCAAACAAGATATTTGGTATCTTGTTTGAATCCTCATTTCACCACTTTTTAGCTGCATGAACTTGAGAAAGTTAGTTCCTGTCTCTGAGCCTCAATCTTCTCATCTGTAAAATAGGGTTCTATAGTATCCTGCATCATAGAGGTTTTGGTGAAATGTAAAGAAGGTAAAAAGCCTGTAGTGCTTGGAATAGGACCTGGAACATATTTAAGACCCAATTATTACAGTACTTCTCAACTCCCCTGGTGGATCATCCTTGTGGTCCGCCATCCAAGAACATCCAATTGCCATCAACTTCTGCAGGCTGCCCTATCTACCTGCACACCCTGCTTCCTTGTATTGCATCTCATTGGGGAAGACACTGCATAAATCCATGCATTCAAAGGTCACACACTGTCTAATACCAGCTTGAATCTGGCTTCTGGAGCCCACCACTCTTTGAGATGGGTTTAGTTTCAAGTCCCAGGTCTTATAGTCTTCCCAGTCCTGCTTAGATAACAAGATGGATCAGCAACAAGACACCCTTTCTAACCTACTCCTACCTGTACAAATGATTTACTCTCTTTGATGCTCTCTCTACTTCTGCAGAATTTGTGCTCTACCCTTTTCAACACTGACTCTGACTTCCAATTTGCATCTTATATGTTTGATGCTTTCTCCAGCTACATATTGCTATTTATAAGAAACAGCTATTTTGGTTCTATTTTGTTCAAGCGCATCTCCTTAAAACAGAATAGTGTTTCTGGAGCCAGATGGAGTTGGACAGACCTTGACTCTCTCTGTTTTCTAACGTTGTGATTTGGGGCATGTTAGTTAGCCTCTCTCAGTGCCTCAGCAACTACATCTATGTAGTAATAATAATACCCATCTCATAGGGCTGTCATGGTGGTTAAATGAAATAATATGTTGGTAAAATGTTGTGCCTAGCATTTAGTCAATACTCAATAAATCACAGCAACAACTGCCAGTGATAGCAGCAGCACTGCCTATCATGGCCAATGCCACCCAGCTGAGTTGGGTGAAGCACCAGGTCATACTGGGCACTCCATGACATGGACTGAATGCAGGAGGGCAGTTCCAACTGATGACCAGGTTGAGATGCATTTTCTGCCCCTGCAACGTCCTCCTCAGGTTGTGTTTGGAACAATGGCTTTTTATTCTGACCAGCCTCTCTTTGAGAATCAGGCAGAACATTTCAATTTCTTTAGCTTTCTGGCTGTGTTTTCCACATTAAACTGATTCCTTCAGAATATAAGGTAACTGTTGAGTGGTGCTGTCATTTAATACAAAGTTGTTGATTATGCCACAGCTGATTTCTGACATGGGTGGGATCTTATCCCAATCAGAAGCTATTGTCCCCCACAATCCCCTATTGAAATTGCACCTGTGTGCTTCTCCTAGGCTGTGTTTCCAGAATGATAGACTTCAAAGCTGTAGGTCAGTGCATGTTTCGGGCCCAGTGCCAGTCAGCTTGGAGGTGTTCACAGCCATGCATCATGATCTCTATGTGTGAAAGAAATGTGAAGCTCACAAAACTGATCTTTGATGTGATCCAGAGCACCATGAATAGCTGAGTGATTGCATTCTCAAGGAGGCCTCAGAATCAGATGGGGAGGGTGAGAAATGTATGAGAAGAAGACAGAAGAGTTCAGTTCAAATGGGAGTACAGTGAGGCAGAACTTGGGCATGCCCACTGGAACAGGACACTAGGCCACCAACTTTTCACTTCTCATGGCTATCTCACCAAGGAATGAAGTGACTTTGGTTCAGTCAAGGTTATGTCATGATGAGACTGGACACACACAAGATTCTTTGCATTGAAAGTGTACCTGGCAAAATTTGGCTTCATTGCCTGTGTTGTGGTACTTGGAAAAATGTTTGGATAGATGAGCAGCAAGTGGCTGAGTGGTAAAAACAACATGTTCAGCAAGGAGAGGCTGGACAGTGGTTCTTAGACTGGAGCATGCATGGGAATAAGTAAGGGAGCATCTTGCAAAGACAGATTCTTCCACCCCTTCCCAGACCTGCTGGATCAAAAATGTTTGGGTAGGGGGGATGGTACCTGAAAGTCTGAGTTTTAAAAATAACCATAAAACTGATGAAAACATAAGCAGTCAACCCTCATGTAGTCGTTCCTATGCAACAACATTGTCCATAGTTATTAACTCACCTAATTGTCACACTCGTCTTGTGGTAGGGTCTGTTTTTCTCATATTCCCCATTTACAGGTGAGGAAACAGGTGAGTAACTGACCCAAAGTCACATGACCCACCTAGGCAAGATTGGCTCCAGGGTGAGATTCCTGGGCCACAATAAATTTTTTTTATTACAATAGCTTAAGGGGTACAAATGGCTTTTGGTTACATGGATGAATTGTATAGTGGTAAAGTCTGTGATTTTAATGTACCTGTCACCTGAAGAGTGTACATTGTACACAATAGGTAGTTTTTTATTCCTCACCTTCTTCCCACCCTCCCCACTTCTGAGTCTCCAATGTGCATTTATACTATTCTGTATGCCTTTGAATACCTATAGCTTAGCTCCCCTTATGAGTGAGAATACATGGTATTTAGTTTTCCACTTCTGAATTACTTCACTTAGAATAATCGCCTCCAGTTCATCCAAGTTGCTGTAAAAGACATTATTTCATTCTTTTTGTGGCTGAGTAGTGTTCCATGGTGTATATATACCACATTTTCTTTATCCACTCACTGGATAGTGGACACTTAGGTCAGTTTCATAACTTTGCAATTGTGAATTGTGCTTCAGTACACGTATGGGTGCAGGTATCTTTTTGATATAATAATTCCTTTTGAGGGGGTTTGATACCTAGTAGTGGGTTTGGTAGATCTACTTTCAGTTCTTTGAGAAATTTCCATATTGTTTTTTATAGAGGCTGTACTAATTTACATTCCCACCAGCGGTGTATATGCATTCTGTTTTCACAACATCTTTTCCAGCATCTATTGCTTTTTTGGCTTTTAATGATGCCTGGGTTGCAATATTGGTGACATCTCACTCCCAGAGTTATGCAAGTGCTCCTCAGGGAGTAAGTGCCTCTTTAAATTGGCTGCCCCAGAGACCTCCCTTGTGTCACTGAGTTCTGGCTTTGGATCTAGGATTTGAACCCAAGGAGTCTTTCTTCAGAATACATTATTTTACCTGTAGTACATGCAGATATCACAGAGAAAGGTTAAGATACGGAGACAATTTCTCCCTTTACCTTCAGATGGCAGCCAAAGATCTTCCTTCTGAAGAACATCCTGCAAGAAGTGTAGGTGACAGATAGGCTCGAAGGCTGCACTTCAGGGTCTTCCCGGGCTTTCATGTCCAGGCACAATACACCCTCCCAGGCTGGGGGTATAATTTTTGCTGGACTATTTCTTCGCAACACCAGACTTCTTTAAACAACCAAGTTTGTGCTGGGCTTCCCATCAGCTTAGCCAAGGCTCTCTTAGAGCTGCACTATAGTCAGGGGCTCTTTGTGTCCAAGCTGCCTTCCTATTCTCCCCTTTCAGGTGTTAGGCTCACTTCGCAGTTTGATGGCGTCTTCTGCCTTCTCCTCTCTGTTTCTCCTTCACAATTGTTTCTTAAAAAAAAAAGATTCTGCATATTTAATTTTATCTTGTTGTCTGCTTCTTGAAGAATCTAGACAGATATAACCATCTCTTGCCTTCTAGAGCAGTGGCTTTGAAACATTTTCAGCTGAAACCCACGGTAAGGAAAACAAAGTTCCATCTTCTCACAGTACATACATATATGTATATATATATATATGAATATATATCTCATATGTGAATATATGTCTCATATATTTGAGAAAAGGTTTCAAAAATAATACCTACCTTCACTATATGCAATGCATGATTCTATTCTATCTCATTTTAAGAAAGCAAATCTGATTATAATTCACAAAATTGCATTCAAGACCAAATGCATATTAGAAATATGATTTATTTTCATCCATTGGCAGCACTTGCTGGTGATCACATGATGGCAGCATTTATATTTGATTGCTCCATCAACCAGTGCAAGTGCTCCTTGCATTGTATTTGACTTTCCCCATGGTGTCTTTTTCATGTTGGCTTCTTTTTGGTGCAACATAGCCATGTTTGGGTGAGTATATACCATTATCTTAATAAAATAAATGTCAAATCAAAAGATTCGTATGGGTAATTTCTAAATTGTTTCAAGGCTGAAACAGAAGCACCTAGAAGTCAGGATACTCATAGAGAATACTTTAGATTTGGTAAATCTGAGGTCATGATTGACAAAATGTGTGTGTATTTATTTAATGAAAATACATTCCCTAGGCCCCCAAGAATACTGGTTTTGTAATTGTTCATTTAATGTTTGCTAGGTCTAATTGGTAGCAAGCAGAGGCAGTTTCCTAAGATCAAGAGAGATTTACTGGATGTAAAAAATAAAATTTAGAAGTTCTATCCATTTAAGTTTTCATTAATTGGACAAAGGCTGATTTGTTGTTTTTTAGTTTTAGCTCAAGGAATGTCATTTGTCTCCAGGAGCACACTTGGAAAGGCATTGATTCATGTAATGGACACTGTGTTCCTAGCCGCTGTGTTCTACCTACACATCCCACTTGTAAGGCCGGTTGCCTTGCTGGGAGCTCGGACGCACCCCCCCCCCCCCCCCGCCCCAGCTCCTTTTTTCCCTTTTACAAGCCCCGAGCAAGCTCAGACATGCCCCGAGCAAGCTCAGACATGCTCGGGCACGTTCCCTTCTCCCTTGCTCGCACAGCCTGGTCTTCTCTTAAAGAGCCCAGTATGCAAACAAGGTGCTGCAACCATAGCTTCTTAATAACCAATAGC
>CAUYQU010037758.1:0-27597 GCA_963574635.1 Cheracebus regulus
TGGTAACCATATTTTGAATATTATACATAAACAATTGGGATTATTTTTTGTGAGCCTGTCCAAAATGAATCCTCCTTCTATGCAGACTGAAAAGACAAGAACATAACTTCAAAAGACTGACTATGCAATCATAAAAAAGAACGAGTTCATGTCCTTTGCAGGGACATGGATGAAGCTGGAAACCATCATTCTCAGGAAACTAACACAAGAACAGAAAACCAAACACTGCATGTGCTCACTCATAAGTGGGAGTTGAACAATGAGAACACATGGACACAGGGAGGGGAACATCACACACCGGGGCCTGTCATGGGGTGGGGGGCAAGGGGAAAGAGAGCACTAGGACAAATACCTAATGCATGCGGGGCTTAAAACCTGGATGACAGGTTGATGGGTGCAGCAAACCACCATGGCACATGTATACCTATGTAACACACCTGCACATTCTGCACATGTATCCCAGAACTTAAGGTAAAATTAAAAAAAAAAAAAAAAAAAAAAAAAAGACTGACTAAATGAGTCACAAGATTATGGAGATAGAATGATCTTTATAGCTTAGCACATTTTTTTTTTAAATCCAAATTGTGAGGCTTATCAAGTTAAATTATGTTCCTTTGATTTTAAATTATTCCTTCAAAAATTATTTGGTAATAGTATAATTTCAAGTGTGACTAACACTTGGTAAAAATGGTAATAAGCTGTCTCAATTGCTATAAGCAAATCACCACCAACATAAACAAGAGTAACACATTCT
Organism: Cheracebus regulus; assembly: GCA_963574635.1. Taxonomy (NCBI): domain Eukaryota; kingdom Metazoa; phylum Chordata; class Mammalia; order Primates; family Pitheciidae; genus Cheracebus; species Cheracebus regulus. The sequence continues at coordinate 755 of CAUYQU010037758.1, forward strand.
TGAGAAGAAATATGCAGCCGGGTGCAGTGGTTCACGCCTGTAATCCTAGCACTTTTGGAGGCAGAGGTAGGTGGATCACCTGAGGTCAGGAGTTCAAGACCAGCCTGGCCAACATGGTGAAACCCCATCTTTGAAAAAAAAAAAAAGAGAGAAGAAATATGCAATTAAAAGACCATTATAAGCTACTCTGGGGCAGGGCAGTTCTTAAAATTTCAACATGTCTAAGGTAACTTCCTCAGCATGGCAAAAATAGAGATTTTAATCCTTTGTGTCCAATAACACATTCTGTCCTTAAAACAAATCTAAGTACATTTTATTAATGAACTACTGCCTTTATGAAACAACAATAAATATAGAAACATTTTGCTTTAAAATGTTAATATTACTATTTAGATTTTAATAAAAATAAATAAAATAAAATGTATTAATTATATAATATAAATATATTCTAATAACATGATTCAATAATATATAATTTAATAATAAATATATTTTATATTAATCAACATTATTTTAAATCTTAAAAAATTGGAAATAAATAAAATATTTAACAATAAGAGAATAATTCAACTGTGGTAGCACAGTAAAATGGAATATTTTGTAACCATTAAAAAGTGTATAAAGAAAGTTTAACAGCATGGAAAAATCCTTGTTATGAGTGGGTAAAAAGCAGGAATCAACAAGTATATACAATATCCTCCCAAACATGTCTTTAAAGAATATACATAGAAAGAAGACAGGAGATTAATATGCCAAAATATAACTATGTTACTCTTGAGAGAGAGAATTATAAATGATTTTTCCATAATTTAAAAAACCTCTACAACGTTTATAATTGTTTATTGGGAATGTTAAAAACCTTATTTTCTTACAGATCCAGTGAACAGCTACAGAGTTTTCATACATTTTGTTTCAGAAGGCACCCTTTCAAGAAGTGATTTCTGTTACACAATTTGAAATATTAACATAAAAGGTTGCTTCTTGGTTTATACTTTTTTTTTTTTTAATAGAGATAGGATTTCTCCATGTTGCTCAGGCTGGTCTCAAACTCCCGACCTCAGGTGATCCATCAACCTCGGCCTCCCGAAGTGCTGGGATTACAGGCGTGAGCCATTGTGCCCAGCCGGTTTATACTTTAACTGCTCACATAGGAGTACACATTTTAATAAAATCTATTAAAATCCCTGATTTAATAAGAATTTCATTTCACCTCAATTATGAGTCACCATAATAAAGGTATAGCTTATGTATACTGTGAAACACTGCAATCAGAAAGTACAATAAAATTTCAAATATTTATTTTTACTATACTATATTGTGAAACAGAATATATGTTCATGTGCCAAAATACACATATTTAATCAGAAGTGTCCATAAAATTGCCATAGGACACTATTCAAGTAAAAACCCAATATACATATAAATTCTTAACTTTCTCTGAGCCAAAAGGGCTTTAAAACAATACAAGATTAAAAAAAAAAATACAAGATTAGGTTTGTAGGCAATGTAACTAAAAATTCAAAGTTAAAACCTTAAATAAAAACTTGAAATACTATTGTGAAAAAAAAATGCTGTTGTAATTTTAAAAAATTATCCACTGACTTACCGAAGATAGTTCATCACATCCCAGCAATGTGTAGTAATCTTCAGTATCTTCTGACCTGTAATTCAGTATTGCGTCCATTTAGATGACTTAATTAGCTCTTCTTCCCTCAGAAACAAGAGGCACAGTGAGCTTCGAATTAACAGGAAAACACTCTTTTACAGCAGCACGTTCTAAACAGCAAAAACTAGCTTTAAGACTGGCCACAGTCAGTGCACCAGACGTCATCCTAGACCTTTGTAAACTCTGCCTCTCATTGGCTGTTTACAGAGAAGAACAGAACAGTCCACATGTCTATTATTGCAGTGCTACCTGGGATCTGTAGTTTGAGTTTATGTAAGAGCTGCACATGAACCATTTGTCTTATGAGTTAATAAAGAGTGTCCATTTTCAGAAACTTGCCACATTAGCCACCTCTCCATAGCCTATATATTTTTGTTTTTATCCTTTAAAAGAAAAAAAAAAAAGAAAATTTGAAGCAATGTGGTAAAATCTTAGGATGTGTTAATAAGGGTAGTGGGAGCTTTTCTGAGCATTTAAAATATTTCGGTTTATTTATTTATTTATTTTCAGACAGGGTCTTGCTCTGTCACCCACGCTGGAGTGCAGTGGTGCAATCTCAGCTCACTGCAACCTCCACCTCCCAGACTCAAGCAATCCTCCCACCTCAGCCTCCAGAGTAGCTGGGACCACAGGCACACACCACCATGCCCAGCTAATTTTTGGTTTTTGCTTTGTGTTGGTTTTTGTTCTGTTTTGTTTTCAGAGAAGAAGGTTTTGCCATGTTGCCCAGCCTGGTCTTGAACTCGTGAGCTCAGGGAGATCTGCCTGCTTCGGTCTCCCACCATGCTGGTATTACAGGTATGAGGCATGGTGCCCAGCCAATAACACAGTTTTGATTTTTATGGAGCTTACATTCCTGATGGAGGAAGACAACTGAAAAATATGAAAACAAAACAAAACAAAAAAGCAAAAAAAAAAAAAACAGGATCATTTAAAATAGTGACTTGTAGGCAGGACATGGTGGCCCACACCTGTAATCCCAGCTACTTGGGCGCTGAGGCAGAAAAATCGCTTGAACCCTGGAGGCAGAGGTTGCAGTGAGCTGACATGGTGCCACTGCTCTCCAGCCTGGGCAACAGAGCAAGACTCTGTCTCAAAAAATAAAATAGTGATTTGTGCTGTAGAGGAAATAAAATAGGAGAATGAGAAGGAGAACTGTGTGATAAGTCAGGTAAGATGGCTGTGCTATTTCTCCTGGGTTTGTTCTCCAGATTCAGGAGTGTCTCTGGTCTGAGGTAGGTACAGGCAATTCATGTTTCAGTTTATTTGGCCCTAAGAAAACACAGCTCAGGTCTGGGATTCAGAGAACAAGGTGAGTGGTCAGGAACACAACACTTCAAATGCCTTAACACTTTTTTTTCTTTTTTCTTTTTTAGGGAGACAGGGTCTCCCCATATTGCTCAGATTGGTCTTAAACTCCTGGAGTCAAGCAGTCTTCCCACTTTGGCCTCCCAAAGTGCTGCAATTACAGATGTGAGCCACCATAGCTGGCCCTTAACACTTTAAATTTCCCCACCTTAGGGGAAAAATAGTTTTTATTTTAGCTCACCTATATACATCTTTTTAAAGGTTTATTTCTGAAGAGAAGCAAGAAAAAGCACTGAAGCAGGCCAGGCGCGGTGGCTCATGTCTGTAATTGCAGCACTTTGGGAGGCCAAGGTGGGTGAATCACAAGTTCAAGAGTTCGAGACCAGCCTGGCCAACATGGTGAAACCCTGTCTCTACTAAGAATACAAAAATTAGCCTGGCGTGGTGGCATGTGCCTGTAAGTCCAGCCACAGCCACTCAGGAGGCTGAGGCAGGAGAATTGCTTGAACCCAGGAGGTGAAGGTTGCAGTGAGCCGAGATCATGCCACTGCACTCCAGCCTGGGCGACAGAGCAAGACTCTGTCTTGGAAAAAAAAGAAAGAAAAAAGAAAGAAAAAGCACTGAAGCACCATTTTTACTAATCCTTCATTGTACATGCTGTCTTGCTAAAAGTTTTACTAATCCTTCATTGTACATGCTGTCTTAGCAAGCTGTCTTGCTAAGAATTTTAAAGTACAATTAATTTTTGTTTTGGAAGTTTCACTAAATCCTTTAGGGAATTTGGAGGTCTATTTGCGTATCACAAAATCTTGATCAAAATCATTGATGAATGGCCTTTTATTGATGTGAAATTGCCATGGTGGAAAGCAGTATGGTGGTTCCTCAAAAAATTAAACATAGAACTACCATGTAACCCCACAATTCTAGTTCTGGGTAAATACCCAAAAGAATTCAAAGCTGGAATTTGAAAAGATATGTATATACTCATGTTCATCAAGGCATTCGTCACAATACCCAAAAAGTGGAGGCAATGCAAGTGTCCATCAATGAATAAATAAACAAATGGAATGTTAGAGCCAGGCATGGTGGCTCACCCCTGTAATCCCAGCACTTTGGGAGGCTGAGGCAGGCAGATCACTTGGGGCCAGAAGTTCAAGGCCAGCCTAGCCAACACAGCAAAACTTCATCTCTACTGAAATACAAAAAAGTTAGCTGGGTGTGGTGGCACGTGCCTATAATTCCAGCTACTTGGGAGGTTGAGGCACGAGAACTGCTTGAACCCAGGAGGTGGAGGTTGCAATGAACTGAGATCGTGCCATTGCACTCCAGCCTGGGTGACAGAGCAAGACCTTGTCTAAAAAAAAAAAAAGTGTGGTATTGGTCAGGTGCAGTGGCTCATGCCTGTAATCTCAGCACTTTGAGAGACCAAGGCAGGAGGATTTTTTGAGCCCAGGAGTTCAAAACCAGCCTCGGCAACATAGCAAGACACTGTCTCTATTTTTAAATTAATAATATAACATTTTTTAAAGTGTGTGGTATCTTCCCCCAGCTCTCTTACTCCTGCTCTCACCATGTGATGTGCTGCTCCCACTTCACCTTCTGCCATAAGTAAAAGCTCCCTGAAGCCTCCCCAGAAGATGAACAGATGCTGGCTCCATGCTTCCACATCCTGCAGAACTGTGAGCCAATTTAAACCTCTTGTCGGTATAAATTACCAAGTCTCAGGTATTCCTTCATAGGAATGCAAGAATGGCCTAACACACAAAATTGGTACCAAGGAGTGGGGCATTGCTATAAAGATACCTGACAAAGTGGGAGCAGCTTTGAAACTGGGTAATGGGCAGAGGATGGAAGACTTTGGAGGGCTCAGAAGAAGACAGGAAGATGAGGGAAAGTTTGGAGCTTCTGAGAGACTGTTTAAATGGTTGTGACCAAAATGCTGATGGTGATACGGACAGTGAAGTCCAGGCTAATGAGGTCTCAAATGGAAACAAGGAACTTACTGAGAACTAGAACAAGGTCACCCTTGTTATGCCTTAGTAAGGAACATGTCTATATGGCATTCATGCCCTAGGAATCTGTGAAAGTTTGAACTTAAGAGTGATGACTTAGGGTATCTGGTAAAAGAAATTTCTAGGACACAAAGTGTTCAAGAAATGACCTGGCTGTTTCTAACAGCCTAACTCAGGTGCAGGAGCAAAGAAATGACTTAATTTATATTTAAAGGGGAAGCAGAAAAAGCTTGGAAAATTTGGAACCTAGCCATGTGGTAGAAAAGAAAAACCCATTTTCATGGCAAGAATCCAAGCAGACTGCAGAGCAACCACTTGCTAGAGAGACTTGCATAAATGAAAGGGAGCCAGGTGCTAATAGCCAAGACAATGGGAAAAAAACCTCAAAGGCATTTCAGAGATCTAAGAGGCAGCTCTTTCATCACAGGCCCAGAGGCCCAGGAGGAAAGAATGAATTAGCGGGCCAGGCTCAGGGTCCTGCTGACCTGCACCACCCTGGGAGGCTGCTTCCCTGCATCCAGCCACTTCAGCCCCAGACTCAGCTCAAAGGGGCCCAGGTACAGCTCAGGCCACAGCTCTGAAGGGTGCAAGCTATATGCCTTGGTGGCTTCCATGTGGTGTTAAGCCTGCAGGTGTTCAGAATGCAAGAGTGAAGGAGGTTTGGCAGCTTTCTCCTAGATTTCAGAGAATATAAAAGAAAGCCTGGGTACCCAAGCAGAAGCCTACCACAGGGGCAGAGCCCTCAGCAAGAGCCTCTACTAGGGCAGAGCAGAGGGGAAATGTGAGGTTGGAACTTTCATATAGTTTGAAAAGTGTCCCTACCTGAATCTCTTGTTGAATTGTAATCCCCAGTGTTGGAAGTAAGGCCTGGTGGGAAGTGATCAGACCACGGGATTGGATTTCTCACAAATGATTGAGTACCATCCTCTTGGTGCTGTCCTCGCAATAGTGAGTGACTTCTCTGAGATCTGGCTGTTCAAAAGTGTATATCACTTTGCTCTCTCTCTCTCTCTTGCTCCTGCTCCCGCCATAGGAGATGCCTGCTCTCCCTTCACCTTCTGCCATGATTGGATGCTTCCTAAGGTATCCCCAGATGCAGATGCCTGTGTTATGCTCCCTGTGCAGCCCACAGAACCATGAGCCAATTAAATCTCTTTACTTTATAATTACCCAGTCTGAGGTATTTCTTTATAAGAATGTGGGAATGGCCTAATACAAAGCCCCATACAGAGTCCCCACTGGGGCACTACCAAGTGAAGCTGTGGGAACAGGGCCACGTGACCTTCAAGGCCCAGAGTGGTAGATCTACTGGCACCTCACACCCTGCATCTGGAAGAGTCACAGGCACCAACCCATGAGGCAGCCTGCAAAGGCACAAGGGTAGGTCTGCCCAAGGGCTTGGGAGCCTGTCCCTCACAGCAGTGTGCCCAGAATGTAGGACATAGTTCAATAATTATTTTGGAGCTTCAAGATTTAATGACTGTCCTGTTAGGTTTCAGACTTGATTGGGATTTGTTGCTCCTTTCTTCCTTTCCTTTTTCCTTTTCTTTTTCTTTCTTTCTTTCTTTTTTTTTTGAGATGGAGTTTTGCTGTGTTGCCCAGGCTGAAGTGCAGTGGCACAATCTCAGCTCACTGCAACCTCCACCTCCCAGGTTCAAGCAATTCCCATGCCTCAACCTCTCTGAGTAGCTGGGATTACAGGCACATACCACCAAGCCTGGCTAATTTTTGTATTTTTAGTAGAGACAGGGTTTCGCCATGTTGGCCAGGCTGGTTTCAAACTCCTGACCTCAGGTGATCTGCCCTCCTCAGCCTCCCAAAGTGCTGAGATTACAGGTGTGAGCCACCACACTTGGCTTGCTGCTCCTTTCTTTTAGCTGATTTCTCCCTTTTGGAAAGGGAATGTTTACCGGATACCTGTATCTCCATGTATCTTGGAAGAAATAACTTGTCTTTGATTTTACAAGTTCCTGTGGAAGGAATTTGGCTCAAGTCTCAGATAAGACTCGGGACTTTCGAGTTAATGCTAGAATGAGTTAAGACTTTGGGGAACTATGGGCAAGGGATAATTACATTCTGCAATGTGAGAAGAATACGAGATTCGAGGGGTCAAGGTGGAATAATGCAGTGTAGATGGTGCCCCCTCTAAATCTCATGTTGAATTGTAATCACCAATGCTGGAGGCAGGGCCTGTTAGGAAGTCACAGGATCATGGGGCCAGAGTTCTCATGAATGGTTCAGTGCCCTCCTGCTGGTGCTGTCCGCAGAATAGTGAGTGAGTTCTCATAAGGTATGACTGTTTAAAAGTGTGTAGCAAGGCATCTTCCCCCTCACTCTCTTGTTCCGGCTCTTGCCATGTGACATTTCTGCTCCTGCTTTGCCTTCTGCCATGAGTAAAAGCTCTCTGAGGCCTCCCCAGAAACGAAGCAGATGCTGCCTCCATGCTTGTACAACCCGCAGGACCATGAGCCAACTAAAACTATTTTCTTGGCCGAGCAACGCAGCTCATGCGTGTAGTTGTAGCACATTGTGAGGCTGAGGCGGACAGATCACTTGAGCTCAGGAGTACAAGACCAGCCTGGGCAACATGGCAAAACCCCATCTCTACAAAAAATATAAAAATTAGCTGGGCATGGTGGCATATGCCTGTAGTCCCAGCTACTCTGAAGGCCGAGGAGGGAGGATCACTTGAGCCCAGGAGGTCAAGGCTGCAGTGAGCCACAATCGTGCCACTGCACCCCAGTGTGGGTGACAGAGTGAGACCCTGTCTCAATTAAAAATTAAAAAAAAAAAAAAACTATTTTCTTTATAAATTACCCAGGCTCAGGTATTCCCTCATAGCAATGCAAGTATGGCCTAAGACAATGTGATTTTGAGGAATATTTTAACCCAGGAATTCATAGAAGCACTCACAAAATAAAAGCAGAAGGAAGGAGCAAAACACATAAGCTATCATACAGAGATGGAAATGTCCACTGTACGTTCAGTTAAAGGTAAGGAAAATGACCTTATGGCAAGGTGTGTTGGAGAGAACGCCTTTAATACTGGGATTGAACAGAAGACCTGGGCCAGAATGTAGAGAGCCTTGATGATCAGGTAGAAGATACTGAACGAGTATGGATGCAACAGGAATTGTAGGTTCTTGAGCACATGAATAACATGTTAAACATAGTGCTTTTAAGATTAGTCTGAGCAGTGCACAGTGGTTCACACTTATAATCTCAGTGCTTTGGGAGGCCAAGGTGGGAAGATCACTTGAGACCAGAAATTCAAGACCAGCCTGGCAACGAGACCCCCATCTCTACAAATATATATATATATTTATTTTTTATTTTTATTTTTTTTTTCTTAGATGAAGTTTCACTCTTTTGCCCAGGCTGGAGTGCCGGGGTGACAGAGTGAGACCCTGCCCCTAAACAGAAGAGGAAGAAGAAGGAGGGAGAAGGAGGAGGAGGGGGAGGGGGGAGGGGAGGGGGGAGGGGGAGGGGGAGGGGAGGGGGAAGGGGGAGGGGAGGGGGAGGGTGGTCTGGCAGCGATGTACATTTGGAGAAAGGAAGAGGTGAGAAATAATGGCAAATAGTGTTTAACCATCATTTCAAAGATTGGGCCCATATTTATTTTTGGAATGCTCCAGATTCAGTGTCTGGTAAGGCTTACTGTTTGTTTCATAGATGGCACTTTGTTGCTGCGTCTTGACATGATGAAAAGGGCAAGGCAGCTCCCTTCAACCTTCTATAAGAGCACTAATCCCATTCATGAAGACAGAGCCCTTGTGACATAATCACTCCCCAAAAGGCCCAACTTCTTTTTTTTGAAACGGAGTTTCGCTCTGTCACCATGCTGGAGTGCAGTGGCATGATCTGGGCTCACTGCAACCTCTACCTCCTGGGTTCAAGCAATTCTCTTGCCTCAGCCTCTGGAGTAACTGGGACTACAGGTGCCTAGCTAATTTTTGTATTTTTAATAGAGACGGAGGGTGGTGGGGGGTTAAAAAAAATAGAGACGAGATTTCACCACGTTGGCCAGGATGGTCTTGATCTCTTGACCTCATGATCTGCCTGTCTCCGCCTCTCAAATTGCTGGGATTACAGGCATGATCCACTGTGCCTGGCCAGCCCAACTTCTTAATTTCATCACAATGAAGATTCAATTTCAACATAAATTTCGGAGAGACACACTCAGACCATAGCAATACCCTTCTGAATATCAGTGCTCTTTTTTCCCTTTCACTTGATTGTCTCATTTTTTTTTTTTTTTTTGAGACAGAGTTTCACTTTTGTTGCCCAGGCTGGAGTGTAGTGGTGGGATCTCGGCTCACCTCAACCTCCGCCTCCCGGGTTCAAGGGATTCTCCTGCCTCAGCCTCCTGAGTAGCTGGGATTACAGGCATGTGCCACCATGCCCAGCTATTATTTTGTTTGTTTTTTTAGTAGAGATGGAGTCTCTCCATGTTGGTCAGGCTGGTCTCGAACTGTTGACCTCAGCTGAGCCACCCACCTCCCACCTTGGCCTCCCAAAGTGCTGAGATTACAGGGGTGAGCCACCGCATCCCACCTGATTGTCTCATTCTTTTCAACATCTGCACAGCATTCCACCCTGGTCATACAATACTTTATTTAACCAGTGTCTTTTTTAAGTTGCATATTTATTAGAAAACTTTCATTACTTATTTTAATAAATATTAGCAACTTTTTGGCATATTGTTCAGAAAAAGCAATAATACAAGATGAGCAGGTGTTTTGAGGAAAGCTGGAGTACCACTTCATTATTCCTACTCTTTTCCCCAAAATTAACCTTCAAACCTTTGCAGCATCTCATGGTAGGGTATAATTTTAATGTCCTTTGGGGTTCTCTCCCCATCTAAAGGGGTAACAAAAATCATGACAAGGCAGAGTGTGGTGGCTCACGCCTGTAATCTCAGCCCTTTGGGAGGCCAAGGCAGGCAGATCACAAGGTCAAGAGATCAAGAACATCCGGCCAACATGGTGAAACCCTGTCTCTACTAAAAGTATAAAAATTAGCTGGGCCTGGTGGCATGAACCTGTAGTCCCAGCTGCTCGGGAGGTTGAGGCAGGAGAATCGCTTGAACCCAGGAAGCACACTGCACTCCCTCCAGCCTGGGCAACAGCACAAGACTCCGTCTCTAAAAATAATAATAATGACAGGACCACTAGCTAATGTTTTGGAGAAGTGATAAATAGTAAAACTAGAGCCACTCCTCTTTATACCAAAATAAATTACAGAAAAATGAAATAACTCAGAAGCCATGGGAAAAAGTCTCATAAGCATGACTATATAAAAATTAAGTGGCCAGGTGCAGTGGCCCATGCCTGTAATCCCAGCACTTTGGGAGGTCAAGGCAGGTGGATTGCTTGAGCCCCAGAGTTTGAGACCATCCTGGGCAACATGGCAAGATCCAGTCTCTAAAAAAAAAAAAAAAACAATTTAGCCAGGCATGATGGCACACACCTATGATCCCAGCTACTCGGAAGGCTGAGGCAAGAGGATCACTTGAGTCTGGGGAGGTCCAAGCTGCAGTGAGCTGAGATCATGCCACTGCATTCCAGCTTGGGCAACAGAGCAAGACACCCTGTCTCAAAAAAATAAAAAATATTAAGCATATTTATGTGACCAAAATAAAAAAAAAATACAAAAGCAAAATCAGAAGGTGAATAATATACAAGGAAAAAATCATAATTTTCATAACAGACAAAAGCCTAACTTCCTCAATATACAAATCAATTTTTAAAAGATGAACAACACAATAGACAATTAAGTCAAAAATACAACTACTTTCAGAAATACAAATGGCCAATAAATATACAAATAGTAGTGCAACCTCACTAGTAATCATGAAACTGCCAATCAATCCAAAGAAGATAAAGTGGTTCACCTCTCAGATTAGTGAAGGTTTGATAATACTCATGCTAGAAAGTAGAAATGAGTAAGAAAACATTTCCATACATTGTTGGATGAGATTGTAAATTGGTACAATTTGGCAATTTGGTGGTATTTATCACATTTTATAAAGCATATAATATCCTTAACAGGGCAATTTTGTTGCTACAAATTCAGCTTGTGGTTATACACCAAAACATGTTCAAGAAGACCACTGTACCATTGTTTACAACAGGAAAAAATATATAAACAACAAAATGTTCATCGGTGGAGTGGAGAAGGGCAGAGGATGAATAAATTATAGCATTTGTAGGATGAACTACTATATAGCTAGTGAAAAGAGAATAAACATAGCTTTTTATGTGCAAGTATGGAAATATGTCTAACGTGCTATCAAATGAAAAAAGTTTGAGAAGAGTATTACAGTATTATCTCTACTGTGTACTTTTTAATATAGTACGTACATTTACACTTGTAATTTTTTCTTAAGATATCTGCCTTTAAAAAGCAAGCAGGCCAGGCGCCGTGGCTCACGCTTGTAATCCCAGCACTTTGGGAGGCTGAGGCAGGCGGATCATGAGGTCAGAAGTTCCAGACCAGTCTGACCAACAAGGAGAAACCCCATCTCTATTAAAAATACAAAATTAGCTGGGCTTGGTGGCCTGTAATCCCAGCTACTCTGGAGGCTGAGGCAGGAGAATCGCTTAAACCCAGGAGGCGGTGGTTGGGGTCAATCAAGATCTTGCCATTGCACTCCAGCCTGGGAAACAAAAGCAAAAGTCAGTCTCAAAAAAACAAACAAATAAACTGTGTGAAGTCGATACAGTCATCCCACCATTTTTCTTCTGTATGGAAGAATATAGTGTACAGTAGAAATCACATAGACCTTTTTAACAGTTAAAGCTCTGCGGAGGCCGGGGCAGTGGCTCATGCCTATAATCCCAGGACTTGGGAGGTAAGGCAGGTGGATCACTTGAGGTCAGGAGTTCCAGACCAGCTTGGCCAGCATGGTGAAACCCTGTCTCTACTAAAAATACAAAAATTAGCCAGACATGGTGGTGGGTGCCTGTGGTCCCAGCTATGTGGGAGGCTGACGCAGGAGAATCGCTTGACCTGGGGAGGCAGAAGTTGCGGTGAGCCAAGATCACACCACTGCACTGCAGCCTGGGCAACACAGCGAGACTGTCAAAAGAAAGGAAGGAAAGAAAAGAAGGTAAGGAATGAAAGGAAGGAAGGGAGGAAGGGAGGGAGGAAAGAAGAAAAGGAAAGAAAGAAGGGAGGGAGGGAGGGAGGAAGAAGGAAGGAAGGGAGGGAGGAAAAGAAAAAGAGGAAGGAAGGAAGAGAAAAAAGAGGAAGGGAGAGACAGGAGAAATCACATACACAAGACACACAGAGAGAGAGAGAGAGAGAGAGAGAGAGAGAGAGACAGAGAGAGAGACAGAGAGAGAGACAGAGGAGAGATCACACACACACGAGACACAGATAGTCCTATGCTCAATCCCACGCCTTGGGGGCAGGTTCCTCCCTGACGGGAAGCGTGTCGCTCATCCAAGACTACAACTCCCACAAGCATCGCGAAAACGGCGCTACAGGGGAACCGGAAACAAGCCAGTTTCTTTCTTACTCCCAGGAACCACCCCCCACCCACCCGCCTGCCCTGCGGAAGTGCTATTTTTACATCTAATGCCCTCGACTGGAAGTAGGTAAACTGAAACTAAGCTCAAATAAAAAGGAGAAAGGCTGGAATACAAGAGGCTACAAGGTCCAGAAGCTCCGAGTGAGGATGGAAATTAGCCAGCCCCTCTGCGCGGCCCCGAAAGTCGCACTCCTACGTGACCCTTTCCGCCTCTCGTTTTTCTTTCCGGTCTGGCCTCAAAGTTCTGTATTGCAGAACGAAATCGGCGCCTTTCCCCAAAGATTCTTACAAATACGAGCTAAGGAGGCACAAAACCCGGGTTCCAGAAACTGTGCCTGCAACCATTCGTCCTTATTTCCGTACACACAGGCCCCTGCTCCCCGCTAAGGTTGGAACCCGGGATACGAGTTTTGCGCTCTGATGGAAGGGCTTGGATTCCAGTTTGCCACTGGGTTCTAAAAGCCTGCTCCTTAAAATCTACTGATGCGGTCCAGCTTAAGATCCAGTGGAAAGAAAACATAGTGACAGGACTGGAGGCTCACGCCTCTAATCCAGCACTTTGGGAGGCAGAGGCGGGCGGATGACGAGGTCAGGAGATGGAGACCATCCTGGCCAATATGGTGAAACCCTGTCTCTACTAAAAATACAAAACTTAGCTGGGCGTGGTGGCATGTGGCTGTAGTCTCAGCTACTGAGGCAGGAGAATCGCTTGAACCAGGGAGTTGGAGGGTGCAGTGAGCCAAGATCGCGCCATTGCACTCCAGCCTGACGACAGAGTGAGACTCTGTCTCAAAAAAAGAGAGAAAGGAAAAAGAAGGAAAACACAGCTTGCCCAGACCGTAACCTTTTTATGTTTCAGACCCTCCATTTGTAAAATAGCCTAATAAAATCTCTCCCTGGCTTACAAAGCAGGACAGCATTCCAGTCCAAGAACCGGATGAGTCAAAAGGCGTTTCTGTTGAGTCAAACATAGAGTATATGAATACCTAGAAATTCGTAAGTGATTCTTCAAAGGCTGTTGAAATAGCGTTTTGAAGTTATAATCAGGTGTGATGACGAATGCTATTAATGCCATTATTAAGAATAGTAAGTGCAAGATGTTGATAGGTTATTCTGGGAGGAAGGGAGTTGGGTTATGTGGACTCTGTACTTTCCCCCGTTTTGTTGTGAAACTAAACTGCTCTAAAGTAATTCGGTAATTTTCTTTTTTAAGTAACAAAAATAATAGGCCGGGCACAGTGGCTCACGCCTGTAATCCCAGCACTTTAGGAGGCCGAGGCGGGTGGATCATTTGAGGTCAGGAGTTCAAGACCAGCCTGACCAACATGGTGAAACCCTGTCTCCACTAAAAATACAAAAATTAGGCAGGCATGGTGGTGGAGGCCTGTAATCCCCAGAGGCTGAGGCAGGAGAATCACTTGAACCCGGGACACAGAGGTTGCAGTGAGCCAAGATCAAGCCACTGCACTCCGATCTGGACAACAAGAGGGAAACTCCGTATCAAAAAAAAAAAAAAAGTATAATAACCACTCATCAGATAAAATTACAATAAATTTAAATATCTTGATTGGCTTTTATTTTCAATAAAAAATCAGGTAACACCTCATTCTGTAAAATAAATTGAGTGTTCTGGTGATATGGCCAGGAGGTTGGCTTTATAAGCCAAAAAGGGGCTGAAGAAAGCAGAAACAGATAACAAAAAGCAGATTAGTCGTTTCACAGTTACTTTCCTTGTAAAGTTAAAGGACAGATATCATGCCAGCTGAAAGTGGCCTGTATGGGGATGTGGCTATTGTCTCTCCTGATTTCTTGGAAAGTGGAATAAGCAACTTAGTCTTGGTTTGGTGACATGGTAGTTCATCATGAGTAACTTCATTTTGATTTGGTCTGTTGGGCCTAGTGCTGGAGCTCAGTTCAAACCAATGGCCTATAAATTTTATTTAACACCATTATTGAGCTCTTCTTATGTGCCAGTGATAAAGCTGGGACTTGAACTCTGCTATGTCTGACTCCAAAGTCCCTGGCAAAGAAAATGTTTAAAATACTATATCAAATTATCTGTCCAGAATTTTGGCATATTAGAAAATGCTTATAGGCCAGGCATGGTGGCTCACACCTGTAATCCCAGCACTTTCTGAGGCCGAGGCGGGTGGATCACAAGGTCAGGAGTTCCAAACCAGCCTGACCAACATGGTGAAAGCTCATCTCTACTAATACAAAAATTAGCTGGGCATGGTTGTGCCTGTAGTCCCAGCTACTCAGGAGGGTGAGGCAGAAGAAGCACTTGAACCCAGGAGGTGGAGGTTGCAGTGAGCCAAGATGGAGCCACTGCACTCCAGCCTGGTGACAGTAAGACTCCGTCTAAAAAAATAAAGAAAAGAAAATGCTTGTAATCCCAGCACTTTGAGGGCAGGAGGATCGCTTGAAGCCAGGAGTTCAAGACCAAACTAGGCAACAAAGTGAGATTTTATCTCTACTAAAAATAGAATACAATAAGTTAGCCAGACATGATGGCATGTGCCTGTAGTCCTAACTACTCTGGAGGCTGAGACTAGAGGTTCTCTTGAGCCCAAGAGTTTGAGGCTGCAGTGAGCTATGACTGCACCGCCAATGCACACCAGCCTGGGGGACAGAGCAAGACCCTATCTCAAAAGGAAGAAGGGGGGTGGGGAGGAAAGGAAGGAAGGAAGGAAAGGGAAAAGGAAAGAAAGAAATGCACTGGACAAGGTGTCAGAAGACCTGATTTAGAATATCAGTTCTGTACTGGCTCCTTGCAGAACCATGCTTCCTTGATTTTTGAAGACTGGACAAGAGCAATGATTCTCAAACTTAAAGCTACACACAAATCACCTGGAGGTCTGGTTAAGATGCAACTTTTGCTTCAGGATGTCTGGGTGAGCTCTGAGATTCTACCTTTCTAGCAAGCACCCAGGTGAGCTTCAGGTTGATCCAAGGATCACACTTGGAATAGTAAAGGACAGGATGACCTCCAGATCCTTTTATACGCTAATACAATCAATCAATTTTTCTCTCTAACCTTAGCTCTGTTACTATCAAGGAACTATTAAGGGAACTGTCAAAAAAGAATCATTAAAGAAAATTTCTATCTGAAGCCCTAAAATAAAAAAGAGCTATTTAACTTATGATAATAATGTCTTTGGAAGAATTTACAAGAAACCCATAAGAGTAGTTGCCTTCAGGGGGAGGGACTGTATGTACAGGAATGAGAGGTAAACTTTACTACTAGATTCTTTTTTTTTTTTTTGAGAAATAGTCTCACTCTGTCGCCCAGGCTGGAGTGCAGTTGCTCGATTTCAGCTCACTGCAACCTCCATCTCACAGGTTTCTCCTGCCTCTGCCTCCCACCTCTGCTGGGACTACAGATGTGCACCACCACATCTGGCTAATTTTTGTACTTTTAATAGAGACAGGTTTCACCATGTTGGCTAGGCTGGTCTTGAACTCCTGACCTCAGGTTATCTGCTCACCTTGGCCTTCCAAATTGCTGGAATTACAGGCATGAGCCACCATGCCTGGTCTTTTACTGGATTCTTTTCTATCTTTTGAGTTCTTACTATATGTATGAATTTTTTAAAAAAAAATTAATGATCATAGAAAACTACTTCCAGAAGTTGAGGCCAATAACTTATATCTGTGGTCTGATAGGGTGTGCTACAACATCCTCATGGGAAGGAGAAGGACACTCCATGTTCTTATCATAGCAAAACATATGCCACTCACATAGTAAAGTGTTTGGAATCATTTCAAAGCTACATAACTCTTGGTGAAGTGAAATAGATACATGCCAATCCAGGATCCTCCTGCAGACCAATTAAAAGGGAGTCTTAGGGTGGGGCATGGGTATAGGTTATTTTGTTGAGACAGAGTCTCACAGTGTCACCCAGGCTGGAGTGCAGTGGTGCATCACAGCTCACTGCAGCCTCAACCTCCTGAGCTCAAGCAATCCTCCCACCTCTGCTTCCTGAGTAGCTGGGTCTACAGGCGCATGCTACCAGGCTATTTATTTATTTATAGAGACAGGGTCTCATTATGTTGCCCAGGCTGGTCTCAAACTCCTGAACTCAAGCAATCCTCCCACCTCCGCCTCCCAAAATGCTGGGATTAGACATGAGCCGCTGCACCCAGCCGGCATGGGTATTTTTTTTTAAAGTTCCCCTCAATGATTATAATGTGCAACAAGGTATCACATAGACCAAGGATGTTAATCTATAGGAAATATTAATGGAATGAAAACAAGAACTTGTAATATATACTTTCTATGCTCTAGGCCTTGTCCTCTGTGGTAAATTCAGAGAATCCATTTCATTCAGTGATAAATTCACAAATGCCATAAAATTCTGTGATAGCCCAAGCTTGCCAAATGAATGTCTGCCAAAAGGAAATGAAATATATAGAATAATATTCATGAGAAGATTGATGGCTCAGCAAATTTCCTTGAGAACATGGTATATGCCTAGTGCTATAGGAGATGTAAAAGGAATCTATTTTAGTGGTTCTTCCCATAAGGAACTTGCATTGCAATTAAAGAGATAAGACTGAACTTGTGACCCATACGTCAAATCAGGCCTCCCGAACCATGTTCCAAAAAAAAAAAATCGTGAATTAATTGCTAACATTTCAAAATTGAGAGATTTTACGTAAAATTCCAGGCTTCTACCTTCTCTTGCAAAATTGAGAGATCTGACAACTTTGGGTCTGCCTGCCATTCCAAGTGGCAACATTTGCCTGGAGCCGAGCTGTGAATACCCTTCCCTTTAGATGGGGCATGTGGTATTGAGTGTGTCACAACTCCTTGTTTCTCTCTGATACTGAGGCCAAGTGTCAGTGGCCAGACTTTATCACAGTGTCACTTACATTTTTTTTTTTTTTTTTTAGATCGAGGCTTGCGCTGTCGCCCAGGCTGGATTGCAGTGGCATGATCTCGGCTTACTGCAACCTCCACCTTCTGGGTTCAAACAATTCTCCTGCCTTAGCCTCCCGAGTAGCTGGAATTACAGGCACATGACACCACGCCTGGCTAATTTTTTTGTATTTTTAGTAGAGACGGGGTTTCACCATGTTAGCCAGGAGCTGACCAACAAGGGAGGAAAGGATGGCTTTTTCCTTTCTTCTTGATCAGCTACCATTTACCAGCTGTGTGATCCCACTTAATGGCCCTGTGCATCAGATTTCCCCTCCACATCTGTACAAGGGGAATGAAAGCAGCACCTCCCTCACAAGGTTCGTTTGAGCACTGAACAAGCTAGCATGAATTATTGTGGTATCCGGTACCCCATAACAGTTTCATAAATGTCAGCTATTTTTATCCTCATCAGAAAGTGTTAAAGGGTGAGTTAATGTGGGGGACAAAGTGAGTTGTTGGGGAAGCTTTGTAGCTGACCAAGAAGGGAGGAAGAGGCAGCTTTGCCAAAGCAAAGAGAAGACAGGGCAGGATAGGCTTGAGCAAAAGCTCAGAAGAGATGGTGACCAGGGCCTGGGCATTCAAGCAGTACCATTTTAAGACAATCCCAGTGGAGAGTTTCCCTAAAGTTTCCATTTTAAAAACTAAAGACTCTGCTGGCCCCTGCTTCATACTATACAGTAAGTGACTGCTGTGATTGTAATAGCAATTTTACGATTTTTCCCATCCATCATTTGGCAAGGATTACACAATTTCAAGAATTCAAACTTCTGTTGAGTGTTTCAGAGTTCTATTTAAGATATTTTAGGCCGGGCGCCGTGCTCACGCCTGTAATCCCAGCACTTTGGGAGGCTGAGGCGGGCAGATCACAAGGTCAAGAGATGGAGACCAGCCTGGGCAACATGATGAAACCCCGTCTCTACTAAAAATTTAAAAATTAGCTGGGCATGGTGGCATGCGCCTGTAGTCCCAGCTACTCGGGAGGCTGACGCAGGAGAATCGCTTGAACCCAGAAGGCGGAGGTTTCGGTGAGGCAAGATCGTGCCACTGCACTCCAGCCAGAGCGAAACTCCATCTCAAAAAAAAATGAAAAAAAAAAAAAAGATATTTTAGCTCTCATTCTAGGATGTTTGTGCTTGGACACAGTCACCAGCACTACCTCATCATCACCGCAAGGGGGACTAGAACCAAAGGAATTATCAAGCGGCTAGGTACAGTGTTTACCTTCCCTGATTCCTGCTCAATAATTCCCTATTAACATTTTTTTCCTTTGAAGCATATTTCTATTTTATGCACATTAAAACGCTTTAAAAATTCAAACTCTAGTAGAATATAGGAAATTAAAAAGTCCTAATGATTCTCATCAGGAGGATCTGTTCCCACCCACAAAATAATAAGATTCTTTTGTATCTTTCCAGATGTTTTCATATTTACTCTTCTGTTTAAACCATGATGTGTCTCTTGACTACCGCTCGAACTTCATCTTCTACCACTTAGATCTTTGAACTTGCCAACCTTGCCCTCACTACATTATCTTGCTGGACAATTTCTTGTCTTTTTCTTTTTTTCTTTTTGAGACAGGGTCTCACTCTACTGTTGCCCCGCTGCCCTCACTGCAACTTCCACCTCCTGAGCTCAAGGGATCCTCCCACCTCAGCTTCCCTGATAGCCGGGGCTATAGGTGCATGTTACCAAGCCTGGCTAATTTTTTATTTTTTTGTAGAGATAGGGTTTCACCATGTTGCCCATGCTGGTCCTGAACTCCTGGGCTCAAGCAATCCACCTGCCTTGGCCTCCCAAAGTGCTGAGATTACAGACCTGAGCCACTGCACTGGGCCCTGGACCACTTTCTTTTCCTCACTCAGGAGGCTGAGGCAGGAAAATCACTTGAACCCAGAAGGCGGAGGTTGCGGTGAGGTTTCCTCATTCAGACGCCAGCTCCTATGTCACTCGCTCACGGAGACCTGTTGTGACACCCATCAAGTACATACTACCCAATCTAAGTCACTCTCCATCATTGTGTTTGAGATTACCTTGTCATTTAAGTGCTTGCTACCTTATTCACTGCTAAAATATGACCCCTATGTTCTTTTAACAGTGTCGTGGAAGGCCGGGCGTGGTGGCTCACGCCTGTGATCCCAGCACTTTGGGAGGCCAAGGCGGGTGGATCACGAGGTCAGGAGTTCGAGACCAGCCTGGCCAATATGGTGAAACCCTGTCTCTCTATAAAAAAATAATAAAATATGAATTTTAAAAAACAGTGGCATGGTATTTATTTATAAATTTCTTAAATGATTTATAATTTATTTTACTCAATTCTGTGTTGATAGACTTTTGGTTGTTTCAGTTTTTGTTATTGCAAACAATGTTGCAGTAATCATTTTCATGCTTGATAAATATACAGTACAATAAATTCCTAGAAGTGGAGTGGCTAAATCAAAACGTACATGTATATCGAATCAAAAAGATCTTAGCAGACTTCCCTCCAAGAGGGTGCCACAATTTATAACTCCAATCAATGGTGCACAAGAGCACCAACTTTCCCATACTCTTGTCCAGGATAAATATTTCAGACTTTTAAATGTTTGACACTCTGATGAGTAAAAAATGGTTGGTCACTCTTGGGTTTTACTTTACATAAATATTTAGTATCACTAATCTTGACAGGGCACGATGGCTCGCCTGTAATCCCAGCACTTTGGGAGGGCAGATCCCAGCACCGAGGCAGGCAGATCACCTGAGGTTGGGAGTTCAAGACCAACCTGACCAACATGGAGAAACCCTGTCTCTACTAAACATACAAAATCAACTGGGCATGGTGGCGGGCACCTGTAATCCCAGCTACTCAGGAGGCTGAGGCAGTAGAATCGCTTGAACCTGGGAGGCGGTGGTTGCAGTGAGCCAAGATCGCACCATTGCACTCCAGCCTGGGCTGGAAAAAAAGATTCACGTATCTCCTCTGTATAATTCCAATTTTAGTATACACACTGCCGAAGCGAACACTGCTCACTGTTGTTTCAATGTTCATTTATCTCCTTATTATGAATGAAGTTGAATATCTTTTCATATTTTAAAAATTGACTTATTGATATGTAATTAACATACCATACAATTCACCTAAAGTGTACAATTCAATGGCTTCTTGTATATTCACAACCATCACCACAATCAATTTTAGAACATTTGCATTACTTTAAAAAGAACCCCATATAGTTTAGCTATCACTCCTCTATCTCATTATCCCCTACCCTAAGCAACCACTATTGTACTTTTTGTGTCTATAGATTTGCCCTTTCTGAACATTGCATATAAATGGAATCATATAACACGTCATCTTTTGTGACTGGTTTGTTAGCATAATGTTTCAAAGGTTCATTCATGTTGTAGTATGTATGAGTACTTTATTTCTTTTCTTTGTTTGTTGAGACAGGGTCTTGCTCTGTCACCCCAGCTGGAGTGCAGTGGCACCATCATGGCTCATTGCAGTGCTGACCTCCTGAGCTCTAGTGATCCTCTCGCCTCAGCCTCCCAAGTAGCTGGGATCACAGGTGCATACCACCCCATCCAGCTAATTTTTAAAATTTTTGTAGAGACAGGGTCTCCCTATGTTGCCCAGGTTGGTCTCAAACTCGTGGGCTCAAGCATTCCTCTAGTCTCAACCTCCCACAGTGCTGGGATTACAGGCGTGAGCCATGACACCTGGCCACTTGGTTCTTTTTTATGACCAAATAATATTCCATTATATGACTATGCCACTTTTTAAAATCCAAATCAGTTCAAGGACATTTGTGTTCTTTCCACCACATTTTTTTTTTTTTTTGAGATGGTGTCTCGCTCTGTCTCCCAGGCTGGAATGCAGTGGTGTGATCTTGGCTCACTGCAACTTCTGCCTCCCGGGGTCAAGCAATTCTCCTGCCTCAGCCTCCTGAGTAGCTGGGATTACATGTGCACACCACCATGCTCAGCTTGTTTTTGTATTTTTAGTAGAGACGGGGTTTTACCATGTTGGTCAGGCTGGTCTCGAACTCCTGACCTGGTGATCTGCCCACCTCGGCCTCCCAAAGTGCTGGGATTACAGGCATGAGCCACTGTGCCTGGCCCACATTTTTTTTTTAAACAAGCAAAGACCTTTAGAACTGTGAAGATGAGATGACACTAAGCAGTTTCCTTTATTGCTGTAACTGAGCCGTCAAATCTGGTGGGCAAAACATTAGGCTAGGAAGCACAACACTCAAAATACTGACCTTGCCACAAAAGGGTTATCTGTGTAATCTTGATGTTTCTCAGCTTTGAGCTTTGTTTCCCAAATGTAAACTGATTTCTAGCTACACATGTACTATGGAAGAATGAAATTGAGTCAAGCTCTTTGAATTGCTTGGAGACATGCTTACCAACTCATTTAAGACTACTGTACTCTGTAAGAAAAAAGTAGGAGGAAGAAGTTAACTAATAAAGAAATATGGGGTCTGGTGTGGTAACTCACGCCTATATTCCCAACACTTTGAGAGGCCAAGGTGGGAGTATTGTTTGCGGCTAGGAGTCCAAGATAAGCATGGAAAACACAGTGAGACCCAGTCTCTACAAAATATCTAAAAATTAGCCAGGCATGGTGGCACATACCTTAGTCCCAGTTACTCCAGAGGCTGGGAGGATTGCTTGAGCCCGAAAGGTGGAGGCTGCAATGAACTGTGATCATGCCACTGCACTCCAGTTTGGACAACCAAGTGAGACTGGAGGCCTACAGAAATTAAATCAGAGTCTCTCAGGCCTCAGAGTAGCACTTAGTGCACTTAAAGCTACTGTGGCGTGGTGGCTCATGCCTGTAATTTCAGCACTTTGGGAGGCAAAGGCGGGTGGATCACCTGAGGTTGGGAATTCTACACCAGCTTGACCTACATAGTGAAACTCAGCCTCTACTAAAAATACAAAAATTAGCCGTATGTGGGGGTGAACACATGTAATCCCAGATACTCGGGAGGCTGAGGCAGGAGAATCGCTTGAACCCAGGAAGCAGAGGCTGCAGGAAGCCGAGATCGCACCACTGCACTCTAGCCTGGGAGGTAGACCAAGAATACATCTCAAAAAAATAAAATAAATTTAAAAAGGGAAGAAGCCAACTAATAAAAAATATAATACCTTCTTTGCCAGGAATGGGCATGGTGGCAGGCACCTGTAATCCCAGTTACTCAGGAGGCGGAGGGTGCAGTGAGCCAAGATTGCACCACTGCACTCCACCCTCGGCGACAGAGCGAGACTGTCTCAAAACAAACAAACAAAACCCTTCTTCATAGTTCCTGTGGAATATATACCCCCAATATCAAGTATGCCCTAATATCAAGTCTACCCTAGAGTATTTCCAGCAGACTAAATCAGCTTGACTTATACATAGAATACGCTAACTAAAATGCAATGAGCTTTTGCCTGGAAGGTAAGAGGTGGGCTCTCAGCTCTCTCCAAAAGCAGCCTTCATTGCATCTGGGAATAAACTGAGTAGTTTTTAAAATATTCATACCTGGGTCACACCCTTACAGATTCTGTCATAGTTCGTCTGAAGTCCAACCTTAGCATTGAGATTTTAAGAACTCCCCAGAGGATTTTAGAAACAAGTCAGGGTTGGAAACCACCGCCAGCCGAGTTCCACCTGGGTTCCATTCCTGTGTCTTTACACTGATGCCCTTCAAAGATTCACTGAGCCTTTTTGCTGCCATTGTCTTCTATTGCATTATTGAAAATAAACTTTGAGATCTACATTGAGATTTAGATTTTGGTATCTTCCCAATCCCTGGGTCACATGAGGGCCTGAGGGCTGACCTAGAAGCAAACTGCCCTCCCAACCCCCCAAACCCTGACCTTTGGGGCTCTGTGGTCTAGAGGAGATGGGCTACTCCAGATATAGTCCTCCTGCGGCTCAGTACCCCCTACTTCTTCCCTTTACCTTGGCAGTGCCCTGGGTTTGCTTTCGAGTGTGTTTTCAGATGGACCCCCTTCCAGCTCTCTTAGTTAAGGTTTTGCCTCTTTCATATCCCTTTGGTCTGAGAGGGAAAGAATGCATGCAGGAAGAACAACCACCTCCCATTCTCTCCACCCCCAACCCCCACCCCCTCCATTTGCACTGAAAGCTTGACTGGAGAGTAGGGGAAGTGAAAATCCCAATTTGATGGGAGGTGGTACTGAGCCCCACTGCATTCTAGCCTCAGGGAGAACAAAGCTGCCTCCTACCATCCTGTTTTGTTTTGTTTAATTTTAAACATATATTAATGTTTGACACATACAACACCTCCCCACCAAAAAAAAGTCTCCTTTGACTTATTCACGATTTTCTGGAACCAGATGATTTCCACTACACGTACTGCGCGGAGAAAGAGTTCAACACAGTAGTCACATGCTGCCCACCCACCAAGTGCCCTACCCTCTGCCAAGCATTGGTGACCCCAGATGTTTAATTTACAGAATAAGGAGCCCTCCTCAAAACATTTAATTCAGTTACAGTACTTTTCTTCCTTAGACGGTGCAGACACACTGAGAATCTGAATTACAAGATGGTGAAATCCTGTGATATAAGAGTATTAAGGCCAGGCACGGTGGCTCACGCCTATAATCCCAGCACTTTGGGAGGCCGAGGCAGGTGGATCACGAGGTCAAGAGATCGAGACCATCCTGGTCAACATGGTGAAACCCTGAAAAATACAAAAATTAGCTGGGCATGGTGGTGCATGCCTGTAGTCCCAGCTACTCAGGAGGCTGAGTCAGGAGAATTGCTTGAACCCAAGAGGTGGAGGTTGTGGTGAGCCAATATGGCACCATTGCACTCCCACCTGGGTAACAAGAGCGGAACCCCGTCTAAAAAAAAAAAAAAAAAAACAGAGAGCATTAATAAATATCCTTTAAATGTGTAAATTTGGAAATAATGCAAATTTTCCAAAGTAAAAAAAATTATCAAAATTACATTATTTCAAAGCTGAGATGTTCTGATTTCACAGCAAATATTGTTGCTGCTTTAGCTGCAAAACAGAATGCTTTTGCTGCAGTTCTTTGTCCAAATTAGTTTTGGAAAATGTGGTTTGAATTGCTGTGAGATCTTCAGGAGCATAGGTGGTGCCTAAATGAAATAGTTGTATATCTGAGTTTTCTGTACATAAATCTATTTCCCTAGTGGGACTATCTCCCTTACCTCCCACTATACACACTCCAAAAAAACACAGTGCATTTGCACAGGGTTCAACAAATCTATGTTGAATTTAAGAGTAAGTAGGGCCGGGAGTGGTGGCTCACACCTGTAATCTCAGCACTTTGGGAGGCTGAGGTGGGCGGATCACCTGAGGTCGGGAGTTCAAGACCAGCCTGAACAACATGGAGAAACTCCATCTCTAATAAAAATACAAAATTAGCTGGGCCTGGTGGCACATGACTATAATCCCAGCCACTCTGGAGGCTGAGGCAGGAGAATCGCTTGAACCCAGCAGGCTGAGGTTGCAGTGAGCCGAGATCAAGCCATTGCAGTCCAGCAAGACTCCTTGGTGGGGGTGGGGAGGACGAAAAAGAGTAATTAGAGGAAATAGTTCATTTCACACATGGTAATCTGCCTTTCTGAAGTAATGAGGTGGTTAAAAGCCTACAGGAAATCAATGTAATGGAGATTAGGAAGCAAGAATTTGACTGCAATTACCCTGACCTGTCCAGAAAAGGGACTCTATTTCTAGCCGAGTCTCCTTGGTCCCAAGCGGGAGGCCAATGTCTACTGAACATCTATTACGGGCTACACCTGGTGCTAAGGAAAGGGAGAACAGGAAGGGAGTAAAGATAGTAAGATACAGTTGTTGACTGGGAGGAACACATATTTCAAGGCCAAAGTCTTCAAACTGGAGAACAGGAAGACTTTCTACAGGATACCAAGATGTGTAGAATTTTAAGAAATTCTAGGCCAGGCGTGGTGGCTCAGGCCTGTAATCTCAGCACATTGGGAGCCCGAGGTGGGCAGATCATGAGGTCAGGAGATAGAAACCATCCTGGCTAACACGGTGAAACCCTGTCTCTACTAAAAATATAAAAAATTAACCGGGCATGATGGCGCACGTCTGTAGTCCCAGCTACTCAGAAGCCTTAAGCAGGAGAATTGCTTGAACCCAGGAGGCAAAGATTGCAGTGAACCAAGATTGTGGCACTGCACGCCAGCCTGTGCCACAGAGTGAGACTCCATCTCAAAAAAAAAAAAAAAGAAAGAAAGAAAGAAAAAGAAAAAAGAAATTCTAGCAGGCCGGGGGCTGTGGTTCACACCTGTAATCCCAGCATTTTGGGAGGCTGAGGTGGGTGGATCACAAGGTCAAGAGATCGAGACCATCCTGGCCAACGTGGTGAAACCCCGTCTCCACTAAAAAATACAAAAACCAGCTGGGCATGGTGGCGCGTGCCTGTAGTCCCAGCTACTCGGGAGGCTGAGGCAGGAGAATTGCTTGAACCCAGGAGGCGGAGGTTGCAGTGAGCTGAAATCACGCCATTGCACTCCAGCCAGGCACCAGGCGACAGAGCAAGACTCTGTCTTTAAAAAGGGAAAAAAAGAAAAAGAAAGAAAGAAATTATATTTCCACACCTTTAACTTCCATGTATACCCTCCCTAAAGCATGTCTCAGGCTATCCTTCCTATTTCCCACTGGTAGCAGAACTCATCCCACTTTACAAATAAAGTCACTCCCAACCTCCATGCTGAATATGACTGCAGTGTGACAAAGTCCCAAGTGTGAGAACTTCTAAGATGCCAAACCAATGGACAACTGGAAACAGTCCCTTTAATATTAATCAAGATGTCATGAGTCCTTTTTAGAGTTTCCCGCCTTTCCCAGACTTAAAGATATTTCTGTTTAGGGGGAATCACTGATTTATAAATGAGGCATATCGGTCTTGTTGGGATGTTCTGAAATTAATGTGGACTACGGAAGTGGTGATGATCCTGAGAAAGACTAGGGACCCTTCTTAGGGGCGTGGGAACCTGCAGGTCCCCAAAGCATGGAAATAAAGGAAAAGCTTGAGCCCCTTCAAGGGAAATTCCACGCACCTAGCTAGCCTTGAGAAGTAAAGGAGCAACTTGATAATCAAGAAGGTAGCTTTGCCAGGTATGGTGAGCTCACACCTGTAATCCCAGCACTTTGGGAGGCCGAGGCAGGCAGATCACCAGGTCAGGAGTTTGAGACCAGCCTGGCCAATACGGTGAAACCCTGCCTCTACTAAAAATACAAAAAATTAGCCGGGTATGGTGGTGCATGCCTGTAATCCCAGCTACTCGAGAGGCTGAGGAAGAAGAATTGCTTGAACCCAGGAGGCAAAGGTTGCAGTGAGCTGAGATCGTGCCACTGCAATCCAGTCTGGGTGACAGAGTGAGACTCCATCTCAAAAAAAAAAAAAAAAAAAA
>CAUYQU010037759.1:0-13402 GCA_963574635.1 Cheracebus regulus
AACGGATGCTGGAGAGGATATAGAGAAATAGGAACACTTTTACACTGTTGGTGGGAGTGTAAATTAGTTCAACCATTGTGGAAGACAGTGTGGCGATTCCTCAAGGGCCTAGAAATAGAAATTCCATTTGACCCAGCAATCTCATTACTGGGTATATACCCAAAGGATTATAAATCATTCTATTATAAAGACACATGCACAAGTATGTTCACTGTGGCACTGTTTACAATAGCAAAGACCTGGAACCAACCCAAATGCCCATTGATGATAGACTGGACAAGTAAAATGTAGCACATATACACCATGGAATACTATGCAGCCATAAAAAACGATGAGTTCATGTCCTTTGTAGGGAGATGGATGAATCTGGAAACCATCATTCTCAGCAAACTGACACAAGGATAGAAAATCAAACGCCGTATGTTCTCACTTATAGGAGGGTGTTGAACAATGAAAACACATGGATGCAGGGAGGGGAGCATCATACACTGGGATCTGTTCGCGGGGAATAGGGGAGAGACAGTGTGGGACAGGGAGGTTGGGGAAGGATAACATGGGGAGAAATGCCAGATATAAGTGACGGGGGATGGAGGCAGCAAACCACATTGCCATGTATGTACCTATGCAACAATCCTGCATGTTCTACACATGTACCCCAAAACCTAAAGTGCAATAATATATGCATATATATATATGTGTGTGTGTGTGTGTGTGTGTGTGTGTGTGTATACACACACAAAGTTTAAGATTTGCTGTAGAAGTCTGAGTAATTAAACTGATCCACAATAAAGTCAACTCAAATTATATAGAGCCTTCTGAATTCAGTCCTGAAATTTAAAAAGCATATCTAGACATAGTCCATGTTGAGTTCTTTTGTGTTAGTGTAGGATGCTTTTCTAAATTTACTCTGAATAAGAAAATGTCTTTTAAAAAATAAGGTGGCATGCAGATGCTGTGGCTCATGCCGGTAATCCTAGCAATTTTAGAGGCCAAGGCAGGCAGATGACCTTAGGTCAGGAGTTTGAGACCAGCCTGACCAACACGGAGAAACCTCATCTCTACTAAACATACAAAATAAGCCAGGCATGGTGGTGCATGCCTATAATCCCACCTACTCATGAGGCTTAAGCAGGAGAATCGCTTCAAACCAGGAGGCGGAGGATGCAGCGAGCTGAGATCGTGTCATCGCACTCCAGCCTGAGCAACAAAAGTAAAATTCCGTTTCAAAAAGAAAAAAAAAAGGTGGTGTTTAATGTTTGGATACAGCATTTAACATTGAGGAATGTATAATTATCACAAGTTGATAGACTGAATAAATGTTCAACTGCACTCTTACTCAGATTGTGAAGTTGTTTTCTTCATAATTAAATGTTTCTCCAAGTTGTGACAGTTTTAAGCTAAAATCATTACTCAAACA
Source organism: Cheracebus regulus (assembly GCA_963574635.1). Lineage (NCBI taxonomy): Eukaryota > Metazoa > Chordata > Mammalia > Primates > Pitheciidae > Cheracebus > Cheracebus regulus. Next base: position 1,418 of record CAUYQU010037759.1, read on the forward strand.
TCTTTTAAACTTCTCATATTAATAATCAGTATAAAGAAATAATTTGGTTCAGAAATGGAAAAATGGAAAATATGGATCAAATTATACAGCACCTCTTTGACAGGTTGACATAAGGCCAGAAGCAAACGTTTGCACTAAATGTTGTTTTTAAAATGCAACCTTTAGTGTTATTTGACTTTTTCCCCAAGCAAGCTAAGATGTAAAATTTAATAATCCATTTTGACAATTTTATAAAAATGGACTGCCATACTTAATTGATGAGAGGCCTCTTCATCTGCCACCTCCAGGCATTTGCTGTAAGTTATGGATACAGAGTTCACAGCCTCTATCTATCAGATCTTCGACTGCATCTGTGTTGTTAACCTTTCCCAAATAACTGGCTGTCATGGAGCTTTTCAGCTGAGTCTCACCTGTTTTCTTTCACTTTCATGTTGTCTATTAAAATTATCTAAACAGATAGAAACAAAGTGATATAGTCAATCACCTTGTAATTTCTACATTGTCCAACATTTCTCCTAATTCCAGGAGAAAATAAACATTTAAAAGATAGGTATACTTGATTTACTAGAAATGTAACAGGTGAAACTTAGTGAGCCATAGAGACCCAGGTTCAAATTTCAACTACAAACCTATCCAACCTTGGCAAATCTACCTTGGCCAACTTCACCACATGCACACATATTTTAGTAGGGCTCCTGCTCTCCCAGCTAGAGGCCACATCACTTAGCCTACTTTCTTTTAAGTGTAATCATCTGAATGATTTCTAACAGAAAAACACAAGTGATATACACAATTTCCAGATTATAGCCTAAAATAAAGACCCCATATCTCCATTTTCTCCCACCCCTTTTCATTTACTGGGAAATGGCAAGAGTTGAACTTGTAACATGGCAGCATCTAGATGTACACAGAGATGGAAGCTCTACTTTGACTCTGCCAAAGTCCTCCCTAGGTAACTCATTCTGGATCACTCTGTATATCTAAGTGTTTCTTGCCAAAATATAAACCTGTATTGTTTCTAAAGTCAATACATATTTGGTCCCTTTGCTTGAGTAACTTAGCCTATATCTTAAGAAATAAAAAAAATAAATATAAGTCCTATATGATAGTATTTTTGTGAAGGTTAAATGATATGATACATGTAAAGTGTTTGCATGTAGTACTCAGCAAATCTTAGCTCCTTTATAAACTGAATTTGTTGAATTACATACTTTTGGGAAAGAAGCAATCCTAAAATTAGCAGAAATGTTAAACCTTAGTGTTAATGTTTTAAGAATGTATCACTCTTTTCTATCCTAATAAAAATGTTTCACTCTGTTTTAGAACATATAGGGCAAATATATTGCCCAGCATTATCCCATGTATCTTCATAATTATTTTTCTTACTGCATATTTGTTACAGTTGATAATGTAAATACAGTTAATAGGACATATAGTAGCTGCCAACACATATTGAAATACACTGTTTTTCTCTCTATCACACTCTTCATTAGACACAACATATAGTGGTTTTCAAGCTCAGAATTCACTTGGCCTTCCCATTTTTTTAAGGAACTGGATGTCCTTCCCATATCCTTATCATGTGTTTTGAATAAATTTTTGGAATCTTACCTCCATATTCACAGTCCTTAATGAATTTGAATGTATTTCTCTAGGATTTTTAAAATATTGAAGAGAGAAAGGCAATCATTTTTCTCTGATTTCAATGCTTTATGAATGTGAAAATTGAAGATTTCTGCAGCTCTGCCTGCTGTCGGACAAGAAAAAGTTGAGGTAATATTTGATGTATTTGTTCTAAATGTTCAAGGCAAATTTGATCCTAGATTTTCTTTTAATTCATCTTCCTGACATAAAAAAATTCTCCCCAATCAAGGTAATTTAAGTGGGTTTATTTCCCTTGTTATAAAAATAATCCTTGCATGAAGATGAGTGTCTTTGCTACAAAATCGGGTGTTTCCACCACTCCATTACTATCATTCCTCACCTCAATGAATATCCTGACTTCCACAGCTCTGTCAAGACTACTCTCAGCCTTGTCCAGGTAGCCAGAGACATTGGCTCAACAGAATTAACAGTATCGTCATCCCCAGGAGCAATAAGGCTTTGAAGTTTATTGAATTGATTGTGTTGCATAGTATGCAGTGGAATATAACTGACCATTGCATTTTCTCTGACCCCTTGGTCAGTTTGTATTTCTCACTCAAGGTCTCACTGAGGAAATTCTCTTGGACAACTCAGTTGTCTTAGTGTAATCACTCTTTGCATACCTGCAGAAAGTGCTTCCACAAGTTCAGAATTCTGTTTCCTATATGTAAACTGCTCACAGTTTTCCTCATGGGTCAAATCAGTAACACTCACATCTTTTAGTCTGTTACAAATAAGCTGGTTACCCAAAACCATGGTATTAACGTCCATTTAACTGAGAATATTTAGCATGAAAATCACTCTGGTCTTTTCCCTCCCCCAGAGATTAAGCTATCATGAATATTCACACTGGCTTGACAAGCCAAAATTTGCCATTTCCTTGGATGCTACAGAGATTGCTTGCCAACACATCTCTGCCTTTTAAACCAGGTTGTATGGCCTGGGGCATATATAACCTGGATCAGAAGGGAGTTATGTGTGGGCAAAAACAAACAAATTGGAGCATGAACTGTGTGCTCAGAATGATCTAGGTTTAAATTTTGTTCTATCAATTTCTATCTATATCACCCTGATCAAGTTACTTACTCTCTAATTTCCTTTACTTTCACCATCTGTAATGTAAGATTAGAAAATACAACTAATAGATTGTGTAACTTAAGTATGATCATGTTCATAAAATGTTTATCAGGTATACAGTGACCACCCAATAAATGGTGACAATTAGCTGTGACTGAGATGACATTGAACAGGAATAAATAAAACGTCAATGCATAAATAAAATTCTGTGCTACTTTTTATAGTGTAAAAAATATTCAGGAAATTAACCACTTTTAGGCTTAGTTTGAAAACTTAGTATTCCTTTAATGAAAAAACTGTAGATAAAGATCACAAGATTTTGGATAAGTTTAAACCAAAGTCATTCCAAAATTTTATCCAAAAAGCAGTTATTGGGTGCTGTCATTATGCCAGGATATATATTAATATAAGTATTAGGAATAGGAAATTAAGTATAGTTTAGCAAGATAAGCATACTAACTGAATATGTACATGTGATAGCCTGAAAGGAAAAATGAAAAGTATCATGTAATTGTTCACACAATAAATACTGAGAACAGCATATATGTTGTTTCCTTGTCTGTACAACTGTGGTTTATTTTATTTCTGCCTTAATCTATTACTAATTGTGGTTTTTCAAGATATAAATTAATAGCTGCAATAAAAAAGGGAAAACATTTTAATTTTATCAAGACCTAGTGTATGCATTTTTATTGTAACAATCATGCTCTTACTGTTAAACTATTAAGAGAAATACTGTATAGAAGTTATTTAGTTTGATCATGATTATTTACCCAACATAAAAACTGGCAGAAGTTTATTTGTATACAGATAGTTTTATTTGCTCAATCGCCCTAATAGCTACATGAGTTACTAATTATGGGACTTGTTTTCCTAATAATTTCTCTAATCCTATAAATTTCTGTATTTCTCCAACCTATCAATAGTCTATTTTCAGCTGTCTATACCTTTACTTCTTTGGAAAGCTCAATTATTCAAAGTTTAGGAGATTAAATTTGATTATATAGGAAGATAATTAATTTTTTTGCTAATGTTTTATTTTTTAAAAAACTTTTATTTTAGGTTTAGGGGTACATGTGTGCTTGTTGTGTAAGTCATGTCATGGGGGTTTGTTGTAAAGATTATTTCATGGCCCAGGTACTAAGCCTAGTACCCATTATTTATTTTTTCTGATCCTCTCCCTCCTCCCACCCTACACCATCAAGTAGGTCCCAGTGTCTGTTGTTTTTTCTCTTATGTCTGTGAGTTCTGATTATTTAACGCACACTTATAAGTGAAAACATGCATATTTGCTTTTTTTTTTGTTCCTATGTTAGTTTGGCAAAGATAATGACCTCCTCTTCCATCTATGTCCCTGCAAAATATATGATCTCATTCTCTTTTATGGATGCATAGTATTCTATTTCATATATGCACCAGATTTTCTTTCTTAAACATTTTTTTTGAGACAGAGACTCACTCAGTTGCCCAGGCTGGAGTGCAGTGGCACAATCTCAGTTCACTGCAACCTCCACCTCCAGGGTTCACACAATTCTTGTGCCCCAGCCTCCAAGTCTTTATCCAATCTATCATTGATGGGCATTTAGATTTATTCCATGTCTTTGCTACTGTGAGTAATGCTGCAACAGACATTCACATCCATGTGCATTTATGGTAGAATTATTAATATTCCTTTGGGTATATTCCCAGAAATGGGATTGCTGAGTCAAATGGTTGTCTGTTTTTAGCTCTTGGAGAAATTGCTACAGTGCTTTCCGAAATGGTTGTACTAATTGACACTCCCATCAACATTGGATAAGTGTCTCCTTTTCTTCAAAAACCTCAACAGCATCTGTTATTTTTTTACTTTTTAATAAAAGCCATTCTGACAGATGTGAGATGGCATCTCACTTTGGTTTTGATTTGCATGTATCTATTGATTTATTATATATTTAATGATATATTACTGAGCTATTCTTCATATGTTTGTTGGCTGCATGTATGTCTTCTTCCAAAAAGTGTCCTTTCATGACTTTTATCTACATTTTTGTGTGTCTGTGTTTTGCTAATTATTGCTGTATTTTTTGTGTGTTGTTTTTGCTGCAATTGGAGCAGTAGAAACTATTTTCGATTATTATTTCCATAGGTGTTTAAGGAACAGGTGATATTTGGTTACTTTAGTAGTGAGTAAGTAAGTTCTTTAGTAGTGATTTGTGAGATTTTGGCATACCTATCACATGAGCTGAATACACTGAACCCAATTTGTAGTCTTTTATTCTCTAAATCCCTCCCATCCTTTCCCCTCAAGTCACCAAGGCCCATTGTATCATTCTTTTGCCTTTGCATATTCATAGCTTAGCTTTGCCTACTTTTTAATGGCATTGTTTAGTTTTTATTATACAGTGGTTTAAGTTCCTTGTGGTTACTGGATATTAGCCCTTTGTCAGATGCATAGTGAGCAAATATTTTCTCCCATTCTGTATGTTGCCTATTTACTCTAATGATAGTTTCTTTTGTTGTGCAGAAACTCTTCAGTTTAATGAGATCCTATTTGTTAATTTTTGCTTTCATTGTGATTGTTTTTAGTGTCTTCATCATTAAATCTTTTCCAGTGCCTATATCCAGAATGGTATTGCTTAGGTTATCTTCCAGGGTTTTTACAGTTTGGAGTTTTACATTTAAATCCTTAATCCGTTTTGAGTGGTTTTTGTATATGGTGTATGAAAGGGACCAAGTTTCAATCTTCTGCATTTGGATAGCCAGTTATACCTGCACCATATATTGAACAGAGAGTCCTTTCTCTATTGCTTGTTTGACGCTTTGTGAAAGATCAGATTGTGGTCTCCATTCTATTCCATTGGTATGTCTGTTTTTGTACCAGTACCATGCTGTTTTGGTTGCTGTAGCCCTGTAGTATAGTTTGATGTCAGGCAACACGTTGCTTCCAGCTTTGTTATTTTTGCTTAGGATTGCCTTGGCTACACAGGCTCTTTTCTGGTTTCCTATGAATTTTAAAATAGTTTTTTCTAGTTCTGTAAAGAATGTCATTGATAGAGTAATAAAAATAGCATTGAATCTATAAATTGCATTAAGCAGTAGGGCCATTTTAATGATATTGACTCTTCCTACACATTAGCATAAAATGTTTTTCTCTTTGTTTGTGTCATCTCTGATTTCTTTGAGCAGAATTTAAAAAATTCTCATGGTAGAGATCTTTCCGTTCACTGGTTAGCTGTATTCCTAGGCAGTTTATTCTTTTTGTGCCTTTTGTGAACTGAAGTGTGTTCCTGATTGGACTCTTGTCTTGGCCATTATTAGTGTTAGAGATGCTAGTGATTTTTGTACATTGATTTTTTTTTATTAAGTTATCAGTTTGAGCTTTCGGACTGAAACAAAGGAGTTCTGTAAATATAGAATCATGTCATCTGCAAATAGGGATACTTTGACTTCCTCAGTAATAGAAAATTATTTGAATATCCTTTATTTATTTCCCTTTCCTGACAGTTCTGGCCAGGAATTCCAATACTATGTTGAATAGAAGTGGCAAGAGACATCATCCTTGTGTTGTGCTGGTTTTCAAGGGAAATGCTTCCAGCTTTTCCCCATTCAATATGATGTTGGCTGTGGGTCTGTCATAGATGGCTCTTACTATTTTGAGATATCTTCCCTCAATACATAGCTTATTGTTTCTTTGAAACATATGACAGATTTTTAAAGGCTAAATAAGCCACTTCCCAGTTTTACAATGCAGGAATGGCATTATCAAGGACATGGGAATTATGTGTTTGAAATGTAATCACCAAGAAAGATAGTACCCTAACTTCCTAGTTTCTGTGAACATTGACCTAATTGCAAAACCATTTCCTGCCATACACATATGAGCTTATTTATTTTTTAACAAAGAAAATTAACTAACACAGAAGGTTACTCCAGTAGCTAGATGAATTTAAGATAAACTATGCAAAAGCAATCTTGGTAATAAGTCTTCTTATTTGATGGTTATTTTGAGAACCTGCATGCAATGGGTTGCATATGCCTGGCTATATGAAAAAGTGAGATTCTTTCTGTCTTTGCAGTCACTTAGTGATTTTTCTTTGATGCTCACCAGATTCTGGCTGAATGCTTCCACATATTTTTCAATTACATAGCTGTTTTTCTCTCACTTCTATCTTTGTGGAGAAGTTTTCTTCAAAGAGAAGATTGTCAAAAAGGTTGGCAAGAGATTCTGTTTTTAATTATATTTCCTCAAAGAAGATGAACACATATGACATTTGTTTATTAAAACATTTATATATTAAACTATTATGAAGACATTCCTAAAAACTATTTAAAATAAGGAAAAATCTTTATACATATGCATATATATTAGGTTGCACCATTTGATATTGTTGTTTTTTAAGTGAAAAATGGAGTATCAGCCACTTTATGTTTCATCTTGAATAATGTGAGTACAGAAAAATGTATAGAAGAATCTATACCAAACTATTAAAATCAACTAGTCAGAGAGAGGTTATTATATTTTCTTTCACATACCCTTATTTTTCTTTACTGTTCTAATAAGTTGCATTAAGGTTTTTTGTTTTAAAAGTAGAAATTAATAAAAGATGCTAATTGTATTTGCAACAAACATTATTAATCAAGACAAGAATTGGTTACTTATTTTTTATATATACTTAGTTCCTAACATACTGTTATATATCTTTGCCAGAGAAGGTTTTTTGAAGAATACTGAAAATTTCAAACAGCTATACTGGAACAAGTTGACAAATTTCTGATGGTAATAAAACAGATGCAATATAAATAAATGCCTTCTTTTAATATTATTATTTTTTTATTTTACTTTAGGTACTGGGGTACATGTTTAGGTCATGCAGGGCTGTTGTATAGGTGCCAACTATATCTGGTATTTCTCCCCATGTCATCCCTCCCCACCCTTCCCACCCCTGCTGTCCCTCCCCTAGACCCCAAAACTGCCCTCAGTGTGTGATGTTCCTCTCCCTGAGTCCACATGTTCTCATTGTTCAACACTCTCCTATGAGTGAGAACATGCGGTGTTTGGTTTTCTGTTCTTGTGTCAGTTTGCTGAGAATGATGGTTTCCAGATTCATCCAAGTCCCTACGAAGGACACAAACTCATCATTTTTTATGGCTGCATAGTATTCCATGGTGTATATGCACCACATTTTCTTTGTCCAATCTATCATTTATGGCCATCTGGGTTGGTTCCAGGTCTTTGCTACTGTAAACAGGGCTGCAATGAACATACGTGTGCATGTGTCTTTATAGTAGAACGATATATAGTTCTTTGGGTATGTACCCAGTAATGGAATTGTTGGGTCAAACGTAATTTCTATTTCTAGATCCTTGAGAAATCACCAAAATGTCTTGCACAATGGTTGCACTCCCACCAACTGTGTAAGAGTGTTCCTATTTCTCCACATCCTCTCCAGCATCTGTTGTCTCCAGATATTTTAATGATCACCATTCTAACTGGTGTGAGATGGTATCTCAATGTGGTTTTGATTTGCATTTCTCTAATGACTAGCGATAAAGAGCATTTTTTCATATGTTCATTGGCCTCATCGATGTCTTCTTTTGAAAAGTGTCTGTTCATATCTTTCACCCACTTTTGAATGGGGTTGTTTTTTTCATGTAAATCTGTTTTAGTTCTTTGTAGATTCTGGATATTAGCCCTTTGTCAGATGGGTAGACTGCAAAAATTTTTACCCATTCTGTTGGTTGCTGGTTCAATCTAATGATGCTTTCTTTTGCTGTACAGAAGCCCTGAATTTTAATTAGATCCCATTTGTCTATCTTGGCTTTTGTTGCCATTGCTTTTGGTGTTTTAGTCATGAAGTCATTGCCTATGCCTATGTCCTGGATGGTTTTGCCTATGTTTTCTTCTAGTGTTTTTATGGGTTTTTTTGTGTGTGTTTAAATCTTTAATCCATCTGGAGTTAATTTAGTGTGAGGTGACAGGAAAGGGTCCAGTTTCTGCTTTCTACACTATTAGCCAGTTTTCCCAACACCATTTATTGAATATGGAGTCCTTTCCCCATTGCTTATTTTTGTCAGGTTTGCCAAAGATCAGATGGTTGTAGATGTGTGGTGTTGCCTCCAAGCCCTCTGTTCTGTTCCATTGGTCTATGTCACTGTTTTGGTACCAGTACCATGCTGGTTTGATTACTGTAGCCTTGTAGTATAGTTTGAAGCCTGGCTGTGTGATGCCTCCAGCTTTGTTCTTTTTGCTTAGGATTGTCTTGGCTATGTGGGCTCTCTTGTGATTCCATATGAAGTTTACAGTGTTTTTTTCCAGTTTTGTGAAGAAGGTCATTGGTAGTTTGATGAGGATAGCATTGAATCTATAAATTACTTTAGGCAGTATGGCCATTTTCATGATATTGATTCTTCCTACCATGAGCATGGAATGTTTTTCCATCTGTTTGTGTCTTGTGATTTCTGCACATTGATTTTGAATCTCGAGACTTTACTGAAGTTGCTTATCACTTTGAGAAGGTTTTTGGGCTGAGACGATGGGGTCTTCTAAATATACAATCATGTCGTCTGCAAATAGAGACAGTTTGACTTCCTCCTTTCCTAATTGAATACCCTTTATTTCTTTTTCTTGCCTGATTGCTTTGGCTAGAACTTCCAATACCATATTGAACAGGAGTGGTGAGAGATGACATCCTTGTCTAGTACCTGATTTCAAACGGAACTCTTCCAGGTTTTGCCCATTTGGTATGATATTAGCTGTAGGTTGTTCATATATTGCTTTTATCATTTTACAATACGTTCCATCGATAACTAGTTTATTGACAGTTTGTAGCATGAAGAGCTGTTGAATTTCGTAGAAGGCCTTCTATGCATCTATTGAGATAATCATGTGCTTTTTGTCTTTGGTTCCATATATGTGATGGATTACATTTATGGAATTGCATATGTTGAACCAGCCTTGAATCCCCAGGATGAAGCCTACTTGATCATGATGAATAAGCTTTTGATGTGTTGTTGCATTTGGTTTGCCAGTATTTTATTGAAGACTTTTGCATCGATACTTACCATGGATATTGGCCTAAAGTTTTCTTTTTTAATTGAGTCTCTGCCTGGTTTTGGTATTAGGATGATGTTGGTCTCATAAAATGAGTTAGGAAGGATTCCTTCTGTTTGGATTGTTTGGAATAGTTTCAGAAGGAATGGAACCAGCTCCTCTTTGTATGTCTGGTAGAATTCGGCTGTGAACCCATCTGGACCTGGACTTTTTTTGGTTGGTAGGCTATTGGTTGCTGCCTCAACTTCAGCCTTTGTTATTGGTCTATTCAGGGTTTCAACTTCCTCCTGGTTTAGTCTTGGTAGAGTACAAGTGTCCTGGAATTTATCCATTTCTTCCTGGTTTACTGGTTTATGTGCATAGAGCTGTTTGTAGTAATCTCATGATAGTTTGTCTTTCTGTGGGATCAGTGGTGATACCCCCTTTATCTTTTTTTTTATTGCATCTATATGATTTTTCTCTTTTTTCTTTAGAAATACAGAGAACTCCACAAAGATAATCCTCAAGAAGAGCAACCCCAAGGCACATAATCGTCAGATTCACCAGGGTTAAAATAAAGGAAAAATTACTAAGGGCAGTCAGAGAGAAAGGTCAGGTCACCCACAGAGGGAAGCCAATCAGGCTAACAGTGGATCTCTCCACAGAAACCAGAGAGAGTGGGGGGCCACTATTCAATATCCTTAAAGAAAAAACTTTCAACCCAGAATCTCATATCCAGCCAAACTAAGCTTCATAAGTGAAGAAGAAATAAAATCCTTTACCAACAAGCAATTACTGAGAGATTTCATCATCACCAGACCTGCTCTACAAGAGCTCGTGAAAAAAGCACTAAGCATGGAAAGGAAAAAGTACCAGCCACTGCCAAAGCAGACCAAATGGCTAAGACCAAAAATTCAATGAAGAAAATGAGTCAGCTAACGGGCAAGATAAATAGCCAGTAACAAAATGGCAGGATCAAATTCACACATAACAATATTAACATTGAATTTAAATGGCCTAAATGCTCAATCAAAAGACACAGACTGGCAAACAGGATAAAAAGTCAAGATCAATCAGTGTGCTGTATTTAGGAAACCCATCTCACATACAAAGACACACATAGACTCAAAATAAAGGGATGGAAGAAGATTTACCAAGAAAATGAATAGCAAAAAAAAAAAAAAAAGCAGGGGTTGCAATCCTAGTCTCTAATAAAACAGACTTCAAACGAACCAAGATCAAAAGAGACAAAGAAGGGCATTATATAATGGTAAAAGGATAAATCCAACAAGAAGAGTGAACTATCCTAAATATATACACACCCGACACAGGAGCACCTAGATACATAAAGTAAGTTCTTAATGACATAAAACAAGATTTAGACTCCCACACAGTAATAGTGGGAGACTTCAACACTCCACTGTCAATATTAGACAGATCAATGAGACAGAAAATTAACAAAGACATCCAGAACTTGAATGCAGAGCTGGACCAAGCAGACCTAATAGACATATACAGAATGCTCCACCCAAAATCCACAGAGTATACATTTTTCTCAGGACGACATTGCACTTGCTCTAAAATTGACCACATCATTGGAAGCAAATCACTCCACAGCAAATGCAAAAGAATGAAAATCATAACAAACAGTCTATCAGACCACAGCACAGTAAGATTAGAACTCAGGATTAAGAAACACACTCAAATCCGCACAACCACTTGGAAACTGAACAACTTTCTTCTGAGTGTCGACTGGATAAACAATGAAATGAAGGCAGAAATAAATATGTTCTTCAAAACCAATCAGAATGAAGACACAACCTACCATAATCTCTGGGATACCTTTAAAGGAGTGTCAAGAGGGAAATTTATGGCAATAAATGCTCACATGAAATTTTATGGGGAAGATCTAAAATTGACACCCTATCATCAAAATTGAAAGAGCTAGAGGAGGAAGATCAAAAAAAACTCAAAAGCTAGCAGAAGACAAGAAATAACTAAGATGAGAGCTGAACTGAAGGAGATAGAGACACAAAAAACCTTCGAAAAATCAATAAATCCAGGAGTTGGTTTTCTGAAAAGATCAACAAAATAGATCGCTAGCCATACTAATAAAAAAAAAAAATGCCTGTTTTTAAAAGTTTGACCAATAGTAGACTAGGTCAAATAGACATTAGTATTCATAAAAGGGGATCTTTTTGTGGATGTGCATCCCTGAAACATAAATACATGCTTATTAACATAATTGTTGATAT